>JAASGK010000183.1:0-35525 GCA_023334195.1 Globisporangium emineosum
AGCCGCCTTCGCGGCTGCAGGTGCAGGTGGAGATTGGGCTCGAATTAGATGGCTTTAGCGTTCTCACTTGTCCATGCGTATGGATATTAGTCGATCACTTCACTGATGTTTCCTAATAGACCTCATATTCTAACAACAACAGCTCCTGACCATCGCGCTTGGCAAGCTCACGCGCACGAAAGACAAGCACCTGCACAAGAAGATCCGCGAGGCCGCGACGACGCTGCCAATCCTCAAGAACACGCTCGATGTTGTGAAGAACCAGTGGCGGTTCCACAACTGGGTCACGGACGAGTGCCGTCTGTCCAACGGCGAGCCCTGGAAGTTCAACGCTGTCGGGAGACCCGAACTGATCGTCGTGAACTCGCCTGCGCTTGTCGAAGACGTGCTCAAGACCAACTTTGCGAACTTCGTCAAAGGTCCGTACCTGAACGACATTCTCAGCGACTTGCTCGGCGACGGCATCTTCGCGGTGGACGGCGCCAAGTGGGTGCACCAGCGCAAGACGGCGAGCAACTTGTTCACGACGCGCGCGCTGCGGGACTCGATGACAGCTAGCATGCAGACCCACGCGCAGATCCTCGGCAGGATATTTGAAGACGCAGTACAGACGCGAAAGCAGTTTGATTTGTTCAAGCTGCTCGATCAGTTCACGATCGAGGCGTTCGCGGAGATCGGCTTTGGCATCAAGATGGGCTGTCTCGACTCGGCGACGGAGCACCTGTTCCAGAAGGCGTTCGATACAGCGCAGTACCTGACGGCCAAGTGATTTATGCCGCCTACGTGGATGTGGAAACTCATGCGGGTGCTTAGGCTCGGCTGGGAGGCTCCGCTCAAAAACAGCTTCAAGAATATCAACGACACAGTGCTGGATATCATCTCACGCTCACTGGGGCTTCGTGCCTCAAACCAAAAGCGCAAGTCGAACGACATCGTGTCGCTCTTCCTGGACAACGTGAGCCACCACTCGCACAGCTCCCACGAGCACTTCGACCCAGAGTTCCTTCGCGACATTGTCGTAAATTTCCTCATCGCTGGCCACGACACGACCACGCAAGCGCTTAGCTGGTTCTTTCTCAATCTGAGCAAGCACCCAGAGGTGGAAGCGAAGGTCCGCCAGGAGCTCAAGGTAAAGGCACCGGAGCTATTCAACACAAGCAACCACACCATGCCGCCGATGGACGATGTGTAGAACCTGCCATATCTGGAGGCAGCTTTGAAGGAGACGCTGAGACTGCACCCATCGGTGCCATTCAACACCCGTCACGCTGTGAAGGATATGGTGCTATCTGACGGCACTTTCGTGAAGGTGGGTACGACCATTGGGCTGCTCACTTACGCCATGGGGCGCGTGACCCACGTCTGGGAACCGAACGCTACCAAGTTCCAGCCCGAGCGCTGGACCAACGCGGAAACGGGCAAGCTCCTCGCCGTGTCGCCGTCCAAGTTCAATTCGTTCTACGCGGGGCCGCGTATGCGCCTGGGCGTGAACTTGGCGATGTTCGAGATGAAGATCGTGGTCGCGAGCCTGCTCTCCAAATACCACGTCGAGGTTCTCCCGGGTCAGAACATCACGTACGAGCGCACGTTGACGCTGCCCATGCGCGGGGCGTTCATGATTCAGGTCGCTCGTGCGTAGTGTTGTTGAATTAGTAAAGTGGTGAATGCGCTACGAAGTGAGGGGTGCGATAGATGGATAGACAGCAAGGCTGGTGCAACCACGTGCTCTTGATGGCCAAAAAGCGCTGGTGGCGTCCTGGGTCATTCACGCCGCTCCTTTCCAAGCTGCTGGGGCGAGCATCACAGTACAGTAAGTACCCTGAGCGTTCTGGTTGCGTGGACGTACCTCAAAGTGGTGGTCAACATTTGCCGTTCCGACTTCGCTTCAGTTTTACTGGCCCAGTCGTATCGGATACAGTAGCGAGGGGTGTGGTCAGTTGTTCCTTCGGTCGTGGGGTGCTCTTTCTCATGGGCAGTTCGGTGCGGAACCATCGCCAGAGCCACACAGTCTTCTACGTCTGGCAAATTTCGTCATGCTGACTGAACTGTATGTTCACTGTTGACACAGTGTCCACCTCAAATCTGAAATTTCACTGTAAAAGTTTGACACCTGAAAAGAATAAAAGTAAATCTGAAGCAAAACTTGTGTGAAGGTGGCTATTTGTATTTCGATTGTAACATACAAACTTCAAGTACAATTTAGAGAGATCGGGATTTCGAAATTGTGAGTCGTGTCATTCGAGGGCCACCAACAATATGCACTTCGACATGAACAGCTTTGGAATGAGTGGCCTGAGCGAACCCGAGTCATTACTCCAGTGCATCGCAGCGCTGAGATCGCAGCGTTAGCGCATAAACAAGTCCCATCAGAGGCCAACGCATCTCGGTTCTCTGAGGCGAATATGGAAAGATCCCCCCCCCCACCAAGATCGAATGCAGAGTTGCCTTGAGGCAAGAGAAGCATTCTCAGTTCTCTATCTCACCACTTCGTCTCGGACGATGTGTGTCTTTCTGCTGTGAAGAGCGACTTCGTGGTCCGGCTTCCTTCCGAAAAGCACCCAAAGAGCGTAAAGTGGTGGACCAGGATAAGCCAACTTGTCTCTCTACCCCCTCACCTCATCTTCGCTCTCTCACTATCACTCTGTCACTCCAGTCTCACTCTCTCTCTCTCTCTCTCTCTCTTGGTTCATTTCACGATCTGCCGCATTCTCCCCAGTCGCGACCTCCAGTTCTTCCAGAGCTTTCCACTTGCTCTAGTCGCAAGTCATGCTGCCACCGTCCTCCTTTCTCCAGTGGGGCACCTTCAACCTCGAAGGGTCGGGCTTCGGCTCCGTCTCCTTGCCATTCGCTGCGGGCTGTGCGCTCGTTGCCGCCTCGTTGCTCTACGTCGTGACCACTGCCGCTGCGAAAAGCAAGTTCCACGCTCGCCACTACGCCAAGATGCACCACCCCCAGTCGACGCTCCCGGTGCTGGGCAACCTCGTCCACTCGTTGTGGAACGAGCACCGGTTCCACGACTGGATGGTCGACGAGTGCCTGGATGCGCAGTGCCAGCCGTGGCTGCTCACAGCCCCCGGGATCCCCGACATCATCGTCGTGTGCACCCCGGAGCTCTACGAAGACGTGCTCAAGACCCAGTTTGACAACTTTGAAAAAGGCGCGTACCAGTCCGACGTCACCCGGGACGTGCTTGGCAACGGTATCTTCGCCGTCGATGGGAACCAGTGGAGCCGCCAGCGCAAGACTGCGAGCAACTTGTTCACAACCCGCGCGCTGCGGGACTCGATGACGACGATCATCCAGCAGAACGTCGTGGTCCTCATGGACATCTTCAACAAGAACGCGATGGCACAGAACCAAGAAGAGGCCAAGCCTGCGTTCGATCTGTGCGACCTGTTCAATAAGTTCACGTCGGACTCGTTCGCGGAGATCGCGTTCGGCATCAAGCTCGGCACCCTGACGTCCAAGACCGAGCACACGTTCCACAAGGCGTTCAACGTCTCGCAGCTCTGTGTTGCAAAGCGATTCTTGGTGCCCACGTGGACCTGGAAGCTCCTGCGCTATCTCAACGTCAGCTGGGAGCGCGAACTCACGGAGAGCGTCAAGGTCATCGACGACACGATCTACGACATCATCTCCAAGTCCATCGGCAAGCATCGAAGCGCGGCAGCGACGGAAGTTGAGCTAGGCGATCGACCGATAGGCGGCGACGCGCTCAATCTCGACGAACCTAGCAAGCCCAGAGACATCGTGTCGCTCTTCCTCGACCGCGTGAGCGACGACTTTGCAGACTGTGAAGGAGAAACCTTCGACCCGGCGTTTCTACGCGACGTCGCTGTGAACTTCCTCATGGCCGGCCGCGACACGACCGCGCAGACGCTCAGCTGGCTCTTCTGGAGCCTGAGCAAACACCCAGAGGTGGAGACCAAGATCCGCGAGGAGCTCCACTGCAAAGCCCCTGAGTTGGGCCAGAATGACGGTAGACTGCCCTCCATGGAGGACGTGCAGCTGCTCACGTACTTGGACGCGTGCCTAAAGGAGACGCTGCGACTGTACATGCCTGTGGCGCTCAACGCCCGAGACGCCGTGCAGGACACGGTGCTCTCGGACGGTACGTTCGTGCCTGCCGGGGCGACCATCGGGCTTTGCACATACGCCATGGGGCGCATGCCGCAGGTCTGGGGTCCAGACGCTGCCGAGTTCAACCCCGAGCGCTGGATCGACGCAGAGACGGGCAAGCTCCTCGCGGTCTCGCCGTTCAAGTTCAATTCGTTCAACGCCGGTCCGCGCACGTGCCTCGGGATGAACCTAGCGATACTCGAGATGAAGATCGTGGTCGTCGCTGTGCTCTCCAAGCTCCACATCGCGGTGCTGCCCGATCAGCAAATCACGTACGTCAATGCGCTGACACTGCCCATGGACAGGCCACTGATGGTGCGGATCGAGGCAGCTCCGACAGCGATGGCTGTGGGTATAGCCGCTTGAAAGTAGGTGCGTGCGGCTAATATGTATAATGTGAAAATTTACTGCTCAATGATGGTGCTTTTTTATCTTCCTCTGCTGAAGCGACGCAAGGAACCAACAAGGAACCCAACAGGCGATTGAGTGACTGCGGCCTCACAATAGCAATCGAAGAGGCCTGTGCGGGTTGGTGTTGCCATGTTTGTGCCCAAGAGGAGAGCGTCCGCTGCTGCCTCGACCGGCGCCGGCAAGAGTGCACCTTCTGCTTCAAGCACCACCCGAAAGCAGCAGCAAGTAGGCAAGAAAGGTGCGACGGCCGACGCGCTCTTTGATCTGGAGACGTATCTCAAGAACCGCGACTATGTCGGCGCGCTCACGTTGGTGGGTCTGAAGCGCCAGCAACAAAGCGATAGTGGCGGTGGAGCTGCGACTTCGAAGCCCGAGACGGAAAATGGACTGGTCGATTGGCGCGTGAACACGTGGTGGCTCGCGTACTGCCACTTCCAGTGTGGGAACTTTGCTGGTGCGCTAGACTACTTCGATCAGCTGCTGGATTCGAGTCGCACTGGCCAGGCTTTAGTTGGATCCCATGGCCACCATACCCCCGACGAAGAATACTGGCGACTCAGCCGAGCGTGCTGTCTGTACTACCTGCAGCAGTTTGAAGATGCCGAGCAGGCTGCGCTGGGTGCCAAGCGCCACGCGCTCTGCAACCGCCTGCTGTACCTCATCGCGCATTGCCGCAAACATGGCGAGCAAGTGCTGCTGGATCGGTACCAGCAGCTCTCTTCGTCGTCCCCGGAAGATCTACTGGCGCTGGCGTTCACGAGCTTCTTGCAGCGCAACTTCCAGGAGAGCATCGAGATCTACAAGCGGCTACTCCAGCAGAGCAAGCAAGCGGAACTTGGCGCGGTGCACGTGTACCTCGCGATGTGCTACTTCAAAGCCGACTACTACGATGTCTCGCTGGAGCTTTTGGCAGTCTACTTGGCGTCGCACCCGGACAGCTTCTTTGCGAGCAACCTCAAGGCGTGCAACCAGTATCGTCTCTACAGCCGCTACGAGGCGACTCAGGTGCTCGAAGAGTTCAAGCGCAAGTATCCAAACCACGCGTGTCCCCAGCGAGGGAGCAAAGGCAATAGTGGTGGCGTGTACGACTCGATGGGGATCAGAGAGGTCGAGGCGCACAACTCGGTCGTGTTCCAAGAATCCAACAGCGGACTCTCAGGTGCTGCAATGGCTAATGCTGCTGGTGCAGGCTCTGCTATAGCGACGCTCGAGTCGCTCGTGGGGGTCATCGACGAAGCGAAGATGAACTTGGTGCTCTGTCATTTGCAGCACCGAGAGTACGAGAAGGCGTTCGAGCTGGTCGAAGACATGGAACCGAAGACTCCAAGTGAACACATTATCAAGGGCGTCTTGCATGGCGTGATCGGCGAAGAGACCAACTCGAAGGAGCACGTATTCCTCGCCGAGAAGCATTTCCACGTGCGTTCTGCTCTTGTTTTGCGCCCCCAGTAGCTGTGAGTGGATGGATACCTGGGTATTACTTGCATTAACGCCCTCGCTTTCTGGGTCGCTATGTGTGACAGGCTGTCGGGTCTTCGCCCAAGGAGTCCGATACGATCCCAGGGCGCCAGGCGATGGCGTCGTACTTTCTCCTGCGCAAGGAGTATGAAGACGCCAACGTGTACCTGAGCTCCATCGCGCAGTACCTGAACTCGAGCGACACGTTCAACTGGAACTACGGCATCTCGCTCGCTGCGGCGGGCAACTACGCCGAGGCAGAGGAGGTGCTGCTCCGGGTGCACAGCGAGGCGCTCACATCGCAGCTCACGCTCTGCAGCTGGCTCGCACGGTGCTACATCTACAACAACAGGAGCACAGGCAACGCGTGGGAGCTGTATCTCAAGATGGAGAACACCTCGGATGCGTACAAACTGCTCAAGCTCATCGCCAACGACTACTACAAGGTGAAGAACTACTACTACGCCGTGAAGGCGTTCGACGTGCTCGAGCGCTTGGACCCCGACCCAGAGTACTGGGAGGCAAAGCGAGGCGCGTGCGTGGGCTTCTACAAAGAGATCGCGGCGGGGACCACATCGTTTGATGCCCACCGCAGCGACGACGTGCTCAAACTGCTGCTCAACTCCAAGAACACGCTCGAGTCGTCGAAACTGGCGGCGATTCTGAAGAAATGGGTCATCGGCAGCGTCACTCCGCCCCGACGCAAGCTCAGCAGCAACGGCGCGCGCGGTGGGACGGCAACGAAAGGCTACTAAACTAACGTTATTGGAAAGATCACAACTCATTGGCTGGTGTTGCGCCAAGAAATCAAACAGGAAGTGGGAGGTTCGTTCATCAACGTACTTTGAAAGTTACCAGTAGAGAAAACCTGGAAAGTACAGGCATTTGAAAGTACAGACGTCGCCGTACTTATTCCGGATATTCAGTACCGGTAATATTGCTTTATACCGGTAAATCGGACTTTAGATATGTGGCACACATAGTTTTGGGAGCACCTCGCAATTGCATGCACCCAGAACGAAGTGAGTCACATAGATTTTGGCACACCTTGCAGCACCATGTCCCCAAAACGAAGTGGGTCACATTGTTTTAGGGCCTTGCGTTCATTTGGCGCGCTTTTTCCACACACACACTTGAAAAGCTCGTCGCAAGCCATCAAATCAAGCAACGAAGGCAACACACTCACACTCACACAGACAGGTCGACCGATGGCGGAGCAGCAGGCGCAGTTGCTGCCGTGGGGGCGCTTCAAGCTCGTATCCAAGGACCCGGCGGACGAGAGCGACCACCTCTACTTCTACCGGAAGACGCACCGCATCGGCCGCAACGCACGGCGCTCTGACATCATCCTCGACAAGCTCTTCATCAGCTCCACGGTGCGTGCACGCGTGCATGCTCATTACGTGTTTCTGTGTTCTCTCTGTGTGTGCACGCGGATTGATCAGTTGTATGTGTGTGATGACTGACTGGTAATCGCATGTGTGGGTGCTGTGGTTGTTTGTCTAGCACTGCGTGATCACTTTCGAAGACGCCGATGAACCCGACGGTGAACCCACCGTGATGATTCAGGACCTCAGGTATGTTTGTGTCCTTGTGCATGGGTGACGCAATTGTATGGGAAGAATGCAATACTAACGCGTATACATCTGCTTTTGCTGTTGTTGTTGTTGTGTGTTGTGCGCAGTCGTAACGGCGTGTACCTGAATGAAGTGCTCGTAGCTGCGTCCAACTCTGCGGTGATGGAGAATAACATCACGGTTCACTTCACCAAGCCAGGACTCCGCACGCGGTCGATCACACCCACGGTGTACAAGTTTGAGCTCCTGTACGTATTATTTTATTCGATACTTGTGTCTACCTGTTTGGTTTTCTTCTGTGTGGGTGGCATATAATCACTAACGCACCCAATAACCACCACCATCGATGCTTGCACCACACAGCCAAGATGGACTCACTGAAGAAAACACGCGTCTTCGTAATGCGAGAGAGAGCGCGACCCACCCACCTGTCACGCAAGCCCGATCCGCCGCAGCTGACGTGCCCGTGACACAACCAGATACCGTTACTACACCAGCAGAGGTCGCTTCTTCTTCTTCGGTTGTGACGTCGATAATCCGTCCAACGCAAGAGTTGGTTGGCCAGAAGCGGTCAGTGGATGAGACGGGATTCGAACTCGATGTTACGCGCAACCTGTCAGCGGTGACTGACCACGAAGGCGCGTTGCGGACGTCCTCTGCATTTTCAGCTTCTTCTTCTGGTTCGGGATCATCGGCAAAGAAGCAGCGGCGCGGCGAAGAGGCAGCTGACGCAGGAAGCGGCGACGACGATCTCAACACCTCGGCGCGTATCCAGCAGTCAAACCAGGAGCTGCGCCGGGAGCTGCAAGAGACCAGAAGCCGCGAGGTGCAGCTGAGCAAGCAGCTGAGCGACGCCGAACTCGAGATTCTCTCGCTCACTGACAAACTGGAGAAGTGCGAGGAACACGGCAAGAAGCTCACGGAAGACCTCGGTCACAAGCAGAAAGAGCTGGATGAGCGCGATGAGCTCATTGTGCAGCTGAAACAGGATAAACTCGTGCTCGAAGGCAAGTTCGCGGACTCTGTACAAGCGCTCGAGGCTATGGACGAGAAGGTCAAATCGCAGACCTCGGTCATTCTAGACCTGGAGAAGGACAAGAAGGCGCTTGACGTGAACCTCGCGACTGTGAATGGACAACTCGGCTCGAGTCTCTCGAAAGCTGCGGCCCTGGGAGAAAAGGTACGTGTTGTTGTTGTGGGCCTTATGGTTGGCGTGGTCACAGCATTGTAAACACACAAACTTTGTGATCTAAACATCTTTGTTTCACAGGTTCGAGCACTGGAGGTGGAGAAGCGCGAGCTCTCAGTCGCGAAGCTTTCCGTTATAAGTGGGAAGAAGTCGCTCGAAGATGCCAAACAGTGGGTTACCGTTTGCTGTGATCTTTTGCACTGAACCCCACACTCGCGATGTGGTCTCGATTCCTTTCATCTCACATTTGTGTATGTATTCGCTCGTTCGTGAAGAGACGTGCAGGAAAAGAAGGGTATCATGGAGGAGAGGCTTGCTGCTGCTCTTGAGGTCTTTGAGACGATCCACCTGCAGGTTCTCAAGGGTCGAACTTACGGAGACGGCATCCCGGGGTTTTCAGAGAACCTTCAGAAGATCCGCCACCGCCGCATGTCAGTGGACTCGATGTTTGTAGATCAGTCGCTGGCTGACGGGCAGCGCGGCCTGACGGACAGTTCATTTGGGTCATCCGAACAGTCTCAGCCGACCCCTGTCCACTCATCAGATGTTAACACGCATGATCCGGACGAATCCGAGACAATAGACCAAGACGCGGCTGCCGCCGAAGCCCCACTGCCAACGCTCAACCCGTTCGTGATCGGTGGTCACCAGGTATTACAGCTACAACAGCGCACTTCGCAAGGCGTGAATGAGAGTGAGACGCAGCAGCTGCCGAGCACCGGTCAAGGCGAAGTGCAGGAGGATATCCCTGACCAGCAACAGGGAGACTCGGAAGAGTCTGCGATCTCGGTGCGGTCGGCATCGAAGACGCCACCTGCGAAGCCAATGCAGTTGCACTCAGCCCCTAAGAAACAGGTTGTGGAGCAGGATGACGAAGAAGAAGACGAGGCTGTTGTTGTTGTCGTCCCAAAGGTTGCTGCTGTAGGCGGTGACGACGATGACACAGACGAGGAGGTGGAAAAAGAGCAGGAAGATGTCGAGGCAGCAGATAAAGAAGATAATGCAGATGAGGACGACAGGACTCCGGCTGAAGAGACCAAGGAAGCTGATGGCAGTGACGATGACGACGACGTTGTGATTGTAGACGTGCTGACACCAGCCGCGGCAACAGCCACAGACGAGGCTGAGGAGGAAGAAGCGGAGGCTGCAGATACCAAACCTGATGGCGACCGTGAGGTCATCGCTGCTGAGCAAGAGCAAATAGAAGCAAGTGCTGAGGAAGAGGACGATGATGACGACGACGAGGACGAGCCGCCAGTGCTGAGCCACAGTTCCACCGACCAGCAGCAGCAGCGCTGGCTGCCGACCATCACCCACGACGAAAGCCTCAACAGCCAGACGAACGCGAGTGAGGGCGCGGGGATTTTTGACGACGTGACGCAGCTCTCGCAGTGATAAAGTAACACGTGCATGGGAACACTTTTTGGGAGTAAATAATATTTTTTCAAGGCCACAACCATGTTGTTGGTCTTCTACTATGGTGGTATACATACTATAAGCCGTTCTTGCTTCATCAACTTAGTATGTGGAGAATGCAGCAAACTGCGGGTCTTCGAGCGGGTGTGGATCAACGCGCGTGAATCCGTCGAACGTAAGCTTGTCGGTCTTCATCTCCGCGAACGCCTGGCGCTGGATCTTGACGTCGAACGGCAGGTAGCTACAGCCAGTGACAGATAACAATAGCAGCCAATGTTCTTATATGTTCACCCAGTGCCCATTGCAATGCTGCCGTAGCTGAATGCGTGTGATGTGCTGCTTTACATAGGAACTTACATGAGCTCGAGCGTCGGCGCTGGGTCGAACGCGTGCTCGTTCACAATCGCGATCGGGTTGAGGTCCAGGCGTCTACAGCAACAACGGATTCAGCAATGGAGAGTGCGATAAGACTCCACTGGCAACATGTAGGCAGTGTGAGAGCAACAGCACGCGATAACGTGCGCATCGTATCGTACATGACTTCGAGCTTAGAGAGCGCGGACTTGGCGCTTGAGAACGTGCCGTCGGCGTTCTGCGTGTTGCCTTGGAGCATCTCGGGCACCACGCGCGTGAACTTGTTGCCCATGAAGTACCTAAGCATTAACGGAAGGCGCAGAATGAGTATGTGCTAGAGTGCAGATTGGCTACAGCGTGGAGCGAGGGACTCACAGGTGCGTCGTCGCGAGAGGCAGGTTCGCTGGTACGCTCTGTGCAACGAATGATGTGTGAGTGTGTGGATTAGAGAATCAGAATGACTGGACTGGCTGGTTTTGTACCTCAAGGCCGCGGAAGTCGCAGTACACGGACACGCGCGCTGTGCCGATGCACTGACACACAGTCGGGCACGCGATTGCGTTCTGCGGCGCGAGGATGAACGCCACGGCGAGAACCACGCCCCGCCGCCGACTCCTTCGCATTGCTCCAGCGATCATTGCGGAGCATCAATGGCATTGCTCGCGAAGGGATGCGATCAACTGGAGCCCTCCGATTGGCTATAAATTTATTTTACTTGCTTTTTTCATAAAATCCTTTTCAAAAGTATTTTTGTTTCGACTTTAAGGTATTGGGTAGTTTTTACATGCATAGATAGTTCAAATGCTGATAAGTACCTGTTATCAAAGGGTGAATCATGTTTTCAGCCAATATACAAGTTCTTCTATCCAGAAAACATATTTTTCAGCCAATCACAAGGCCTTTTGACTTGACTTGCCTCCGCACTGGCAAGTAAGCAAAGTCAAACTCAAAGCAAAGCAAGAGCGAGCTCTAACAACAGAGAAGAAGCGGCGATGACGACGGCGCACCGACCGACGTGGCACGCGGCCGTGGGCCAGCAGAACGAGGGCGGCTGGCAGGCCGGAGGTTCGTGTTCGTTAAGCGTGTCTACTCCCTGTGTATAGGTATTTGTATTAACGTAGAGCATGTCTGTATATCCAACACACAGGCGCGCTGAGCGAGCAGTTTTCTGCACGCGATCTCCCGGCGCACAAGAAGCTCAAGTACAGGTGAGGACTGCGGCTGTGCTGTCGTATGCGGTTTGTGTTGGTGGCTGTATTGACGCTCGGGGGGTGTCTTTATGTGGGGTTTGTCTTGTGTTGCCCAGACAAGTGGGGCAGGGTACTGCGAATGAAGTGGAGCTGCTCGATCTCCGCACGGAGCTAGAGAGACGAGAGCAAAAGTACGAAGAAGACAAGGGAAAAACGAAAGACAGCGCGCAAGGTGAGTTGTATCGTAGTAGGTTTCTTCATGTGATCACACATGATGTCTGTATCTGACGATTTGTCCGCTGGTGTGTTTGTTTGTTTGTTTGTGGAACTCACAGATAAGTTGCGGCGGCTGGAGGAAAACAAAAAGCTGCTGCTGCTGGGCGACTCGGAAGCAGACGCCCGCGAGTCGCAATTGAAAAGCGTAGCGAGTAAATACGACGACGCAGACGATGCAGACGACTCGGACGAGTCGAGTGATTCCGACAGCGACAGGTACGATCACTGCTGACGATGCTTGTGTTAACCCTGAACCCCCTGACATTCCCTTGGGACCTCTGTAGTGATGAAGATGACGAAGAGGCCGAGCTGATGCGCGAGTTGGAGAAGATCAAGCGCGAGCGTGAGGAAGAGCGCGTTCGCAAGGAGGAAGAAGAGCGCAAAGCCGCCGACCAGGCGTCTCGAGAGGAGATCCTCGAAGGAAACCCGCTGCTCCAACACGCCAGTGCTGGTGGTGCTGGCGGCGGCAGCGCCAAGATGAAGCGTCGATGGAACGACGACGTCGTGTTCAAGAACCAGTCGCGAAACGAGCCGGAGCTGAAGAAGCGCTTCATCAACGACACGATCCGCAACGACTTCCACCGCCGCTTCTTGAGCCAGTACATCCAGTAGGCACCTCTAGTGAGCACCTGTGTGATCCAAGCGAGTTCCTGAGGTGAGATACATACGCCATGCTCGTAGCTATCTGACCGTATTGCCAAGCAAGTCTAGTTTGACTGACTGGTTGAGTCAGGCACCCGAGCAGATCCAAAGGTGGATGATGATTTCATAAAGAAAAATGAGAAACAATGTATTTGGTGGATATGCAAAGAAACTTGGGATTCATTCGTAGACACGTGCAGATACTGAAGCGCGCCAGCAACCCATCTAGCGCACTTTGATGACCGTCCCGCCGACAAATTTGTGCACCGCCTGGTCTTCGCCACTCTCGGGGTCCATCTCGCCCTGCGCTTTGACAAACTCGCCGTCCTGTTGCAGTCCGCTCGGGAACCTGAACATGCAGCTGCCGATGGGCTTGCCGTTCTCGAAACGGCCGACGTACGAGCCGCCGTCCTTGAACATCCACTTGCCGTCGGTGATGATGTTGTCGGCCCAGTTGCCCACGAGTAGGCTCTTGTCGGCCGCAAACTCGTACGTGCCTTTGCCCGCGCGGATGCCCTGCGCAAACTTGCCGCTGAAGATGTCGCCGTTCGCATACATGTACGAGCCGTCGCCGTTCATTTTGTCTTGCTTCCACTCGCCGTGGTACGTGTCACCGTTCGGGAACGTCATCTTGCCAAGCCCCTGCTTCACGCCGTCCACGTACGTGCCTTCATAGGTCGCGATCACCTTGACTGGGAACCAAACCAAATAATGTTCGTTGAGGTTCCTTCTTTCCTGTATGCATACGCATAATCAAATACGCCATGCAACAACAACAGAGAACTCACGCTCGTCGTCGTCGCCCTTCTGCCTCCACGTGTACTTTCCCTCACCCTGCTTGAGACGGTCATTGCCGCCGACGCTGCCTTCGAACGAGTCGCCATTCGGGTATGAGATCTTGACGTCGCCCTCGCGCCGCAGAAAGTTGACTTCCTCGGGACGGTCGTCCACGTACTCCACCGCGTACACCTGTCACCACCCGCACCACGACAACATCAACAACAACAACTTCGCTATTAAGCACGCGCCCATGCCTTCGCATTTCTACTGTAGAGCACACAGGCCACGTACTCCTTCGTCGCTCATGCTGCTCGCTTCTTCAAGGGCGACTGGCTGGCAGACACTTCAATGCAGTGCTCATTGCGTCTCTTCGAGGCCTTGCGTACCTTCGTGCGACATTCAAGTCACACCATCCAATCCACATTCACGCAACATCATTCAACCCAGCCCTTGGGTTTCCTTTCCTCCCTCTCAGGCGCGTGGCCACTGAATAAAACAAAGGGCGCAAAAACGCAGAAGAGAGAGGAGAATGGCCCGCTCGACGTCTCACTCGCCGCCCACGCGTCGGGGCGCTCGTCGCAGCAGCCGCAGTGCCACGCGCGAGCCTGCGCGCGGTCGCGGAAGAAGTCGCGGAAGAAGCCGCGGTCGCAGCGCCAGCCGCAGTGCCGGTCGAGGTGGCGCCCGCAGCAACGCGCGCGCTTCGCCACCAGGTCGCAGCCGCACGAATAGACGCGGACGCTCTCCGTCGTCATCTTCTTCTTCCTCGGCGTCGTCTCGCTCCAGGACACCGTCGCGCTCGAGATCCCGTGGTCGTAATGGCGGTGTTGACAGACGTCGTGGTGGGGACAGCAGACGCCGTCGTAGCCGCAGCGTGAGTTCCAGATCGAGATCTTCTTCGTCGGGCTCGTCGTCGCGTGAAAGATCGCCACCGGCTCGAGGCAAAGCAGCAGCGAGACCAGCAGCTACTCAGCGAAGTGGTCGTGATGGCGAACGCAAAGGAAACTCGAACGATGTCGTGAAGCGCGAGTCGAAGACAACCCGCTCAGTGACGCCGCCGCGTAGCAGTGCGAAGCGACCGGTACAAAAGAACGACTCTCCTGCGGGTGCTGTGAAAGAAGAGTCGAAGCGCAAGCGAGAGCGCTCACCGAGTGTCGACGTGAAGGCCGAAAGCGAACGAGAGTCGTCTTCTGCTGGTCACAAAGCGAAGAAAACGCATTTAGATCCAGAGGCAAAGGAAGATACGAAGCAGAGCAGCAGCGCCAACCGTGCGGATAATAGAAAGAGCGACCGCAGTGATGCGACGGAGAAACAGGCCGCCAAAGAAGACATCCCTGTGGAGAAAGAAAAGGAGGAGCACGAAAAGAAGAGGCGCTCGCCGAGTGCTGAGCACACGCCACCGCGAAAAGTCGCCAGCAAGACCCCATCGCCTCGTAAAGCAAATCAAACGGACGACATGACGAAGGAGGTGGAGGAGAAGGACGAAAAGAAGACACCACCACGCGAATCTCCTCCAAGCGCGCGAAAGCGCTCGAACAGCGGCGACAAGACCCCGCCGCGCAAGTCCAAGACCAGCGGTCGTAGCAGCCGTCGTTCCGAGAGTAGCGAGCGCACACCTCCGCGCAAGTCCCGCCACAAGCGAAGCGAACGCGAGCGCAGACACCGTCGTGGCCGAAGCTCTTCGCGTAGCAGCAGCAGCAGTGGTAGTAGCAGTAGCAGCAGTGGCTCTGAAAGTGAGCGAACGCCTCCACGCAGCTCTCGAAAGAAAGACCGAAAGCCACAACGAGCTGACCGCGCCGACAAATCCGCGCCAAAATCTACTCCTATGAAGGACAAGGAAGCCGCGAAAGCTGACGCTGACGCTGATGCCACTGCTGCCGCAGAATCGATCAAGCGCGTCAACCTTTTCGCGAACGACGGCAAGAGTGGACGAACAGGTGGTGTGTACATCCCACCGTTCAAGCTCGCGCAGATGCGCCAGAACGTGACAGACAAGAGCTCGCCAGAGTACCAGCGCCAGACGTGGGACGCGCTACGCAAGAGCATCAACGGTCTCATCAACAAGGTGAATGTCTCGAACATCAGCAACATCATCCCTGAGCTCTTCCAGGAGAACCTGGTGCGCGCGCGTGGCCTCGTCGCGCGTTCGATCATGAAGGCGCAGCTGGCGTCTCCAGGTTTCACGCACATTTACGCCGCGCTGGTCGCTGTGATCAACACGAAGATGCCAGAGAACGGCGAGCTCGTGGTCAAGCGCGTGGTGCATCGCTTCCGTCGCGCGTTCAAGCGAGGCGACAAGGTCGTCGCGATCGCGCTCGTGCGCTTCATCGCCCATTTGGTGAACCAGCAGGTGGTCCATGAGCTTCTCGCGCTGGAAGTGCTGACGCTCCTGCTTGCGAACCCGACAGATGACTCGGTGGAGGTCGCAGTGAACTTTACAAAAGAGTGCGGCCAGATCCTCGCAGAGCTCTGTCCCGAAGGCTTGCGCGCGATTTTTGAGCGCTTCCGTGGCATTTTGCACGAAGGCGAGATCGACAAGCGTGTTCAGTACACGATCGAAGGGTTGTTTGCGATTCGAAAAGGTGGATTTGCGGATTACCCTGCGGTGCACGAACAGCTCGATTTGGTCGAGTCCGGAGACCAGATCACGCACGAGACGACGTTGGAAGAAGAGATTGACCGTGAAGACAAACTGGATGTGTTCCGAGTGGACCCGGACTACGAGAAGAACGAAGAGATGTGGGCTGCGATCAAGAAGGAGATTCTAGGCGAATCCGACTCGGATTCGGATGGAGAAAGCGGATCCAGCGGCAGTGATGACGATGGTGATGACTCTGAGGAAGAGGCACAGCAGCAGCACCAGGCGGCAGAGAACGCTGCGATTCAGGATATGACGGAGCAAGATCTCGTGAACCTGCGACGAACGATCTACCTGACGATCATGTCGAGTATCAGTCACGAAGAGTGTGCGCACAAGCTGATGAAGCTGAACATCCGTCCAGGTCAGGAAAAAGAGATCTGTTCGATGCTCATCGAGTGTTGTAGCCAAGAGCGCACGTACTTGCGCTACTACGGTCTCCTGGGCCAGCGGTTCTGCATGATCAAGCGCGAGTACCAAGACGGCTTTGATGAGTGCTTTGCTGAACAGTACGCGCTGATCCATCGTCTGGAGACGAACAAGCTTCGTAATGTTGCAAAGTTCTTTGCGCACCTGCTGCTCACCGACGCGCTTCCCTGGACCGTGTTCGAGTACATCCGTCTGAACGAAGAGGAGACGACGTCGTCGAGTCGTATCTTCATCAAGATCCTCTGCCAAGAGCTCTCGGAGCACATGGGCTTGAAGAAGCTCAAGGAGCGTTTCTTTGACAAGATCATGCAGGACACGTTCGCAGGGGTGTTCCCGAAGGACAACCCTCGCAACACGCGCTTCGCGATCAACTTTTTCACGTCGATCGGTTTGGGTGGACTCACGACGGATCTGCGCGAGTTCCTGAAGAATGCGCCAAAGCTGATCATGGCGCAGTCGAAGCCCGCGGAGGCGGACAACAGCAGCAGCAGCGACAGCAGCGACTCGGATAGCGATTCCAGCAGCAGTTCAGGTAGCAGCAGCAGTGGCAGCAGTTCGTCCGGCTCGAGCTCCGATTCCAGCGACTCGTCGGACTCGGACTAAGCGAAGAGAGTGGAGTGGAGAATGCAGAATACAGGTTAGCGCATTTGGGGTACAGGCACGCGTGCGTGGTATAGTAAACTCTACATAAAAGCATGCGACTTGTTGATTGATTGTTTGACCGGGCGATTTGTTGACATTTGAGAGTGTGAGTGGTTTACTCGTGCAGGTTCAGGTCTACAGTGACGGATGACTTTGGTTTGGGAACTTCTCCAGGTGCACGATGGATCTCGCTAATTATAGGGGAGAGCAGGCAGCATTTCGGAATCAATGCCTCAACATTCGCTATCGTTGGGCTGACACTGAGGACTGTTGGTTGAACCCTGATTGGAGTCTGGTACTGAATTGCTGAGTTGTGCTTTGCCAGGATGGCCGCCGCGACGACCTCCGTGACACCACTGACGCGCAAGGCGACGATCCAGACACTGCAGCGGTTCCCGACGCTCCGCCGCAGCTCATTCCTCATGGAGTTGCGCGACCAGCTGCAGAATCAGTACGAGGGCGAAATGGAGCGCGAGCGCTTGAAGGACGTGTTGAGCATCCACCGCATTCTCGAGAAACCCCCCGAGGCGCGCGACTCGCAGGATATCGACACGCTCTACGAGTTTGTGCTGCAGAACGGGAGCACGAACAAAATCTTCCAGGGGGCACAGGAGATCATCTGCAAGACGATCTGCCGCGAGATGACACTTTTGGAGCTGCCTGCGAGGGGCGTCGTGTGCTACCAGGGCGACTACGGTGACACGTTCTTCGTCATTATCCAGGGCTCGGTCTCGCTCTTCATCGACTCGAAGAGGAAGCTGATCGCGCAGAATGAAGAAAACGGGATTCAGGACAAGAACGACCGGTACCTGCACACATCGATGACGATGACGGCAACGGCGTCCGGCAATCTGCATTCACTGGAGTGCATGGACAGCGAAGGCAACCCGTTGCCTGAGAACTACGGCTCGTTCATCAAGCAAATTGGATCGGGCGGCACTTTTGGCGAGCTCGCAGTGATGGACCCGACCGCGCGACGATCGTGCACGATCACGTGCGACACCCCCACGTCGTTCATCTGCCTCAAGCGAGGCGCGTACCAGCGGCTGATCCGCATCACGAACTCGTCGCAACTGGATTTCACACAAGTTGAGTACCTCGAGACGCTCTTCTTCTTCGATCAGTGGCCGCACGGCGAGCTCACGAGGCTCTCGAATCGCCTGCGGCACTTGAATTTTCCCGCGGACACTTTTCTCACGCGCGTGGGCTCGGAGGCGAACGTCGTGTTCTTCATCTACTCGGGCGTCGTGCAAGAGAGCATCCCGCTCGTGCACTATCTGAACAGCAACGGCACTGTGTTCAAGTGCACGCGGCTCGAGAACGATTCCTCGAAACGGTCGCTCCAGGAATCAGGAGGCAGTAGCGGTACCTCCATCGGCAGTGGGAAGGACTCAAAGCACCAGCAGCAGCAAGCGAAGCGCATTGCGCTGGAGCTCAATGTGTACCAGGACCACGACGTCTGCGGCGAGTACCCAGTGCTTTTCAACAAAACTGTGTGCAACACCGATCTGCTGGCAGTGACCGATGTCAAGACGCTGATCATGGATGTGAGTGTTGCAAGTTTTGAATACTGTCCTTGAAGATCCCCATACACATTCCTGCAACAAACTGACAGAGTTGAGTGTTTTTTTTTGGTGTGAAAAGAGAGAGACGTGGAAAGAGCTCTTCTTCATGCACGGACTGGAGCACATTCGGGACTCGTACCAGAAGTTCCGCTCGCTCGCAGAGTCGCGCGAGAACTGGCGGCAAACACGCACAAAGCTCGCGCTTTCAAACCCTGGGCTGGTGCTCACCATGTAAGATTTAAGACCGGCTGTACTCTGTGAACAATGATCTGATTTATTTCTTATATTTTCCTTTGAGAACCTTGTAGCTCGACAAAGGCAATGATGCACGACGGCAAGTGCATTTGCGGCTGGTGCGGCAGCAAGGAGCATATCACTGGCGATCTCTCGTGCACCGCCATGCTCGCGTCCAAGAAGAAGCAGGCGGACAAGCAGAAAAACGGCAAGAGCAAGGCGAGAAAAGCGCTGGAAATGGGCATCAAGGCGCAAGCGGTGAAGAACACGCTCACGTTCGTGCACACGCTCACGGAGGTGGCCCAGCAGAGCCAGCACGAAACACCAGCAAGTGACAATACCACCATGACACAATCAGCACCACCAACAACTACAAGTGCAGCATGCCCTCCTTTTGGAGCCCCTCCTACGCAAAGCGCTCGCCGTGTGAGTTTCCAGATCGCAGCAAAGCGGGTCATCAGTGATCAGGTTACGAAAACTCGAGTAAGTAATCAAGAAGACTTAGGCAGCAGCAGTCCTCAAGCCCACATACCTCAAGATAGTACCGCTAAGGTGGCAACAGGAGGAGGAGAACAAGGCTCAGGGGATCAGAGAGTGGCCACCCCCTCACTACCAAATCCTCAAACCCCAAATAGCCCAGTCGGCAGTGCTCACAACCTGCTCCATCCTGCTGCTGCTCTTTCTCGCAAAGCCGCGATTTCGGACTTCAAAGGCCTCTCAAGCGCCTCGAAGAAGCTCTACGCGTACGAGATGCAGCAGCTTCTGGATGACCCAGACGGCAACGGCGGCGGTTATCTCCCGGTTCTGAAAGTTGAAGAGGTCCGGAAGAGCGTGTTCCCAGAGCAAGTCGAGAGCCAATACCGCCAGACACTTGTACGGAAAGTGAAGCGTCTGTCAACTGTGCAGGACTACTTTGACGCGCGAAGCCAGGTGCTGGAGACCATGAAGGAGATCGACGCGAAGCCCTCCGAAGAGCGGTACCAAGCCTACGAGCAGGTGCATCCGCGGAAGCCCAAGATCCCAAAACCCATTCGCCACTTGTGCTCAAAAGGGAAACAGCAGGGACCTCACCCCGACCGCTTCAACCGCAAGATCAACCGCATGCTCAAGCGCCTTCGACTGAAAGAGCACCCGCTGCCGGCCATGGAGGAGAGTCTCAAGGATTTCTGATACTTGGCACCTTGTTCGTTTGATACTGTTGATGCTTTTCAAGGGTGTCCCTCTCTATTTACCGGGACTTCTTACTTTAGTGCTCTCGAGGCGTTGGCGATCGCGATGAGTTCTTCTAAGAGTGGCTGGAGTTGGTCGAGCGGGAGCATCGTGGATGCGTCGCAGAGCGCGTTCTCTGGGTTTGGGTGAGTCTCCATGAAGAAGCCGTCGACGCCCACTGCAGCGGCCATGCGCGCGATCGTCGGGATGAACTCTCTGTTGCCTCCGCTCGTGACAGCGCCCGCCTGCGTGCCGCTGGGACGCTGCACACTGTGCGTCACGTCCTGCACCACGAGCCCGTTCGCGCGGCGAAGCTTCGGGAGATTGCGCGCATCGACCACCAGGTCACCGTAGCCAAACATGGACCCTCGCTCCGTCAGCATAAAGTCTGCAAGTGCATCGATTGAATAACGAGTGTCAGCACGTTGCACAAGACTCTTCGAATGCATACCAGAGATAGATAGATAGATAAAGAAGCAGCTTACCTGAATCCCCCTGTGTGATGGCCACTTTCTTGGCAGCCAAGAGCTACTCAACATGCACACCCACACCCACACATTACGATGCCATTTAGTATCAACACCCATTACAGCATAACAGACGCAACTGCCAACAGCACTCTACCATGGTTTCCGCCGAGAGCATCTGGCCTTTCTTCAAATTGACGAGCTTGCCCGAGTTGGCGGCCGCGACGAGCAGGTCTGTCTGGCGACTCAGGAACGCCGGGATCTGGATCACGTCCACCACTCGCGCGACGGGTTCCACCTGGTGCGTCTCGTGCAGATCCGTGAGCACAGGAAGGCCCGTGGCGTCCTTCACGCGCTGCAATAGCTTGAGTCCGTCGACTAGCCCCGGGCCGCGGAAGCTATCGTGGTAGTTGCAATTTGATATTTGGTATCAGTATCAGCAGCAACAACACCACCGGAATGGATGCAAACAGCCACAGCTACCAATAGCGCAATGGCGCCTGAACAATAGCAAGATTAGTATCATACCTGGAGAGGTCCTGGCGGTTGGCTTTGTCAAAGCTCGCCTTGAAGATCACGGGAATCTGCAGCTCTTTCTGGATACCCGCGAGGCTGTAGTGAGATGAGTGAGGTAGCCCAGATCAGCCAGTTGATGCGCACAGAACAATGCATGCACTACAAAGAGATCCAGAGAGACAAACAGACAGAACGCACCGCGTGGCGATCTCCATGACAACCTGCTCGGATTCGAGCACGCACGGGCCTGCAATGAGGAAGAACGGCTTGGCGTTGCGCAGCGTCTGCGCCAGCACGCGGCGCTCCATCTTGCTATTGAATCTTTTCACTTTGAGTCAATTTCGCTTTCACCACCAAAAACAATATAATTAATGTGGTCCACGCAATGCAACTAATTCATGTTGATACTTTGGTATCAGTCGTGCTGATACCAGCAGAAGCCGAATGAAAGTCAAGGCGGGAGCGCACATGGGCAACCTCACGGCGGTGACGCGGCGGCTCGCGGGCTTCTTGGGCGCCACTCCGCGCAGCAGCGCCTTGCTGTTGCGACTAGCACCAGCGTTTTCTACTGCTGCTGCTGCTGGCGCCAGTGGTGATGGCGGCGACGCAGCTCCGCACAAGTACGAGAACGTGCGCAAACTCATCGTTGGGTTAGGCAACCCGGGCGAGAAGTTCGCCAAGACGCGGTACGGAGCTGTCCATAGTATATCATCCGCTATACGGTGGGGGCGGCATAGTCTCTTTTTTTGTAGCTAATTGCTCTATGCGTATGGTGTTGTTCTATAGCCACAACATTGGCTTCATGGCGGTGACGCATTTCCTCGACTCGTATGCGCACCAAGTGCTGGTACGCCCACACGTGCTACTCTATCGCCATTAGTGTACCCTTTTTTTCAAGGGCACCCATGCGATCTGCGGTAGTGAGCTGATTACACGTCTTGTATCTGTTGTATGTGTTTGGTGGTGGTGGAATGCAAACTAGGGCAAGAAGCTGGCGTTCCAGCACGAAGCGGGCAATCACGGCGACGTCGCGCGCTTTGCGATCTCGTTCCAGCAGGACGCCGAGCCTCACACCATTGCAGCTACAACCAAGAGTAATGCCGACGACGGCACGCTAGAAACAGAGCCAGCACCGCCGTCTGTAGCGTACACGTACCGCGTGGACGACCTCGTGAACCGCTTGTCCAAGCGCCGCAAGGACAAGACGCTCGCCGAGGGCGTGCCGCACCCGGACGTGAACGTCGCGCTGCTGCTGCCGACCACGTACATGAACCGCTCGGGCGTCGCGGTCAAGACGTTCATGAACGCGCACCAATGGCGGCTCAAGAAGAACGCGCTCGCTCTCAACCGGCAGGATGAGCTGCTCGTGGTCACGGACGACGTCGCGCTGCCGTTTGGCACCTGTCGCTTCAAGTCCAAAGGTGGGCCAGGCGGTCAGAACGGCATCCGAGACATCATCAAGTGCGTCGGTAGCGAGCGCTTTGCGCGGCTCAAGATCGGCGTCGGCGCGCCGCACTGGTTTGTCGGCGGCAACACGGGGGCGCCGGCCGGCACCGCGATGGACAAGTTTGTATTGGGCAAGTTCAACCCCGAGGAACAGGACGCGATGCCCGAGCTGCTCGAGTACGTCGACGAGCTCCTGCGGCTGTTTCTGCACCGCGGACTCGCGCAGGTGAGCACGGTTGCCAACAGCATGGACCTCGCGACCTACAAGAAGGACTTTCAAGGGAGAAAGGCGGCAAAGAAGCAGAGACACTCATAAACACTCGGAGGCAGCAAGAGAGAGTTCAAGAGAGCGAAGTACCAGCCAGTGTTTGTAGAAATTGGTTGAGAGCACCAGCAGATAGATAGAGCCAAACGTGAATACTTTCAATTGGCTTCTTCCACTACGTGAGACAAACGTCCACAACCAAGAGCGGTTTAACATCCCACGCGCATGACTCGCTTGAAACGCTCTCGACCTGTCCCAAGAAGACGAGATCGCGTGACGGAGGAGCTCCGAGACAACAGGAGGTAGGTACTAATAAGTAGACGGTACGCGCGAGTGCGTTATTGGTCACACAAAAAGACGACAGACAACTGCAAGAGAGGCATACAGCACCTCACTCTCACAAAGACGCTGATCTAAGCTGCGTCGTCGCCGCATTGCGATACCTAGTGTGCTCAATGAGCGCCTAGGAGAAGAAGAAGAGCTCAGCATTCTCGACGGAGGTTCAGATGCTTGAGCTTTCGTATCAAAAGGGGGAAGACAAATTCCCCACAGTAGTTATATGAGACCCCGCGTTTAATAGCCTTGACCTACTTGAATGCAGCTTATCTGTGTGTGCTTCATCTTCTCTATTCCCAAAACACGTACCAGCTTGGTCACTGCAGCATCGGGTGGAACTGCAGCGTGAGCGAGATGCCCATGAGGACGATGTGCGGGACGCCGTTCGCCACGAGGTTGCCCATGACCGCCAGGTACGGCAGGTAGAGCAGCGGGTGGCGGTGGTCCAGCACGTGGAGCACTGAGATGTCGATGTCCTTCCAGAACTCGAACGCCCCGTTGATGTTGAGGTAGATGATGTGGTCGCTCCCGGGTACTTTCGCCTCGAACGGTGTGAAGAGGCGGCAGTAGACGGACAGAAACGTCGTCACGCAGCAAGACGCGATGAAGCTCGACGGGTGCATGCCGCCGTGCTTGACTGTGATCTGCAGATAGTGAACGAGAGAGAAAAATGGTGAGACACTCAAGTAGCAACTGAAAGACCGAGAGATACATGATAGTAACGTATGGGTAACGTACCCATAGACACATGGGGAGGAACCAGATGTGGTGCGAGGCGAAGAACGTCTTGGAGAACGAGCGGTTCTCTGGGTACGTGAGGTACTTGACCGCGCCGGTGAGGAACTTGCGCGTGAGCAGGTACGAGAGGATGTCGATGTACCACAGCAGCTGGTCGCCCGACACGATCGCCATCTGCAAAGGATTGACATCAGATACACCGACAGAACACAATCGATTCATGGTTAGTCGTGCGAAGCCAAACGCGTGCGGGTGTGTTGCTTACAGCGACGCCGATGAGGAAGGGCTTGGACAGGAACACCGCCATGATCGCGAGGATGAGAGCGATGTTGCACCCCCAGAGCACCTCGTAGAGAATGTACGTCCCTGTACAGCATACAGCAAAACCGCATGAGCTTCCTCCACGAATACTACCAGTCATATCGCCGCAACGCCCAACGCACCGTGTCCATAGTATCGCGAAACCACCATCAGCACCTTGTAGGCAATGAGGAAGTAGCCCACATCCCTATAGCACCGCCGCCACCACCACCACCACACAGAGATCAGGTGTCAGCACATACGTCACGCACGTATATAGAGCAAAGCCATCACCACGTGGCGGGCGCCACTCACGGCTTGTAAAAGTCGTCGTGCTGGTCGTCCGCGGCGTAGTACGCGTCGAGCTGCAGCGCGAGCCAGGCGGCCGCGAGGATGCCGCCGGCGACCACAGCGAGCACCTTGGGCAGGTCGCGCTCGGTCACGAGCACGGGGAGCGGTGGACTCGCGTAGGACGGCGACGAGTACGTCCCGCGCGCGTGTGGAGACGCCATTTCTCGTGGAACTTTTCCTGTCTGTTTGTTTGTATGGCTTGCCCAATTGGGGAATGACGGGGAAAGATTGACCTGACTGTGTCAACACGCAAGATAGCAGCTGTTGTTGTTGGGCAACGGCAAGAGACGACCTTCGTGCGACCTTCGCGACACCTTTGCTGACTCGTGATTGCTGAAAAAACCTGTCATTCAGCATATTGTTGTAAACAGGTTGAGGGAAAATGAACAAAATATGCTGCATGGTAGGATAAAGAGTGCACTGGCATCGCACTTAAACGAGGTGTATCCGATAACCTGTCAACAAAATATCTTCAGATTATGAGTATTCTCAAACTTTGAAAAGTGACAACACCATCATCGTCTCTTATTAGTGCTGAGCCCACGGGCACGGGCAGCGCGTGCTCTGGTGTCGTTGACTACAAATCCCCGAGCGCTCGAAACTTCCTACCATCGCCGTCGTCGCCATCGTCGGCGGTAGGTATTGTGCTCATTCCGGAAACACCCACCACGCGTTCGTCTTCTCTCTCTCTCTCTCTCTCTCCTGTTCTGGTGCCCAAAATACTGGACACTGCTCGACACCACCTTCGATCGTTCGCTCGCCCGCTCGTTTGTTCATTTGTTCAGCCCCCAGTTGGGCTCGAACACGGCTGCTCTGGCTCGTCGTCGTGCTCATCCACGCGCATTGCGCCATGTTCTACTCTCTCATGGCGTTTCTGTACCACAAGCTCCCGAGCACGGTCGTGAGCGCGTACAAGCTCACGATCGACTCGACCACTTTCCGAGCACCGTCGTCTGAAATGCGGTCTGCTCCGCGCTCTACACGGTGCTGCTGCTCGACATACTCTTGTGGTCTGCTCGCCGTCGCCGACTCTTCTTCTGGCGCTACAAGCCACCGAGGAGGAACAGCAGCAGAATACCCAGCGAGCCTGCTACTCTACAAGCTGGGTCTACTTCCAGCCATCCGATATGAGCTGCCAGTCCAGCCGTCCTCACGGTCCCGAGGTTACTACTAAGATCAGCGAGCACCAGCGCAAAATCTGCCTGGGGCCACGCTTTTGGGGTCACCAGAGTCTTCGGAGTCGGTGGGAGGCACTTCGCGCATCTCTTTCTGCTTCGCGAAGAGTCGGAGACCGTCCTACAATCCATCCAGGCGTACAAACTGACCCAGTTCGCCCCATGCGCGTGGTTCAACCGGCTCGAGCTCATCCTGTACCTGCTGTTCGATATCGCGCTGGGCTTTGTCTCGAGCGTCGGCGTCCCGGTCGCGTTCATTTCGCAGTACCTGCTTGCGTACGACCCGGCGGCCACGGACTTTGCGCCGATCTACTGGGGCAATAAGATCTGGGCCGCGCAGATGAACAGCGAGTTCATGGTGCTATTCATCCAGAACTGGACCGACTTTTGGGTTCCGTGCGCTGTTCGCAGTGATGCTCCTGCTCTGCCTCGACGCCATCAAGCTACTCGTTGTCGTAGCACCGTTCGAGATCCGAATGGTGCGCAGCTTTGTTGCACCCTCCGTGGGGCCGCAAGGCGTGGACGCGGCGGGGGCCTCCAGAGCGATGGAGTCGGAGGGTCGAAACACTGGGCCACGCGGTCCTCATCATCTGGGGGTGCGTCATCATTGAGTTTCACGTACAAAGCTTACAAGTGCACCAGAGTGCAAGGTCCAGGTTCGCCCCTGGCTCCACTCCAACCCAGGGTCCAATTTCTTGGACATCGACTGTGCGCTCCACCCTGGGATGGCCGGGCAGTTCACGAGCTTGAAGCGATCTGGCAAGAGATCGACCCATCGCATCTGCAGATGCTGGTATTCCGCAGCTGCCCCGGCTTCCATATGCCTCCAGGTATCCGACACTTCTCGGCCCTCTCCATCCTGCTCCTGTACGACCTGAAGCTCCAGGAATGGACCCACGAAGCCGCTCTAACCTCCAACTTTCACCCGGCACTGCACCAAGCGACCATGACGTCAGTGGACCTTAGTGTCTTCAGCAACGGGTCGAGTCTCCCACCAGAGCTGATGGACTCAGACTTCCCAGGAGCGCTCGGCACAGGTGTTCATCTCGTTCTACAGATTGACTGGGCTCCCTCCAGACCTGGACAACATCTGGTCACCTGGGATCAACGTGATCCTGATAGACAACGCCATCGCGACGGTCCCGGTCGTGCTCTTCCGGATGAACCTCATTCGGCTCAGCCTGCAGTCAAACTAGCTCCGAGATCTCTCACCCGCGCTTTTTGAGCTGCCGACAGTGAAACGGCTCAGCGCGAACTTCAATCCGCTGCTCGCGTTCCCAGTGCACGTCGAGAGGCCGAGTCTGGTGCTTGGGAGACTCACGTTTGCGGGCACAACGGTGTCAGAGCTGCCCGAATGGATGCTGACGCCCCGGTTCCGAAATTAAGTGGTACTGAACTGGACGCACTTGCCGTTCTGCGACTCACTTCGCAACAACAGCAGCAGCAGCGCCACTACACCTGCAAGCGACCGGAGCGCGCTGATTGCGGCGTTCTGTGGCCGATAGCACGAGGTCTAAGCTGCACAAGATGGAAACCTAGGAGGAGACTTTCGAGGTGCTGATAATCGATTGAAGCCTGCCATAATTGGTTCAGGATCTGTCTAATACACTGCATCGAGCACCATAATCGTACTTAAACGATTTTTAGTATCAGCTAATGACTGAGCCGAACAAACTTTTAAAAACTATTATTGGCTAAAATTACGGCTCTGTTCGCCATCGAAAAGGCAAGCGAAAGGTGGCGAGCCATTATTTTGTGAGCAACTCCAATTGCGAAAATGCGCAGCAGCATGGACACCAGCGGCAGGGGCAGGGGCAAGGGCAAGGGCCGGCCGACGGCCGACGTCTGGACCCTCTTCACCGACAGCGAGCACCCACAGCGGCTGCAGTCGTGCGCGTGTCGCCACTGTGGGGCCCTCATCACCCACTACAAGAAGTCGGAGCGCGTCAAGAGCCACCTCGCGCGGAAGTGCGCGCCGTTCCGCGCGCTCATGCTCGGTCTTGTGGACAACTTAGAGCGCCCCGACTGGTTCACCGACATGCACGTGCGCGCCAAGCGTGCGCGGAAAGCGGCGAAAGCGGTGGTTGTAGCGCCAGCCTCAGACTCAGAGACCGAGTCCGAGTCCGAGTCCGATCCCGAGTCGGCACCACCACCAGCCGTGAAGAAGGCAAAGACAACTGCAGCAGCAGCAGGACGAGCGGGTTCATTACCGCTGACCAGCAAGAAGCAGCAGGATGTGACCGACAACAAGCAGCAAGACGCGCTCCATGAGCTCCTGGCGATGCACTTCTACGTCACGGACACGCCACTCCCTAGCGTCGAAGATAGCTTCTTGCTGCGCGCGTTCCGCCTCGGCCACCCGGACGTCGAGCTCCCCAACAGCAGGCTGCTGAAGGGCAAGCTGCTGGATAAGTGCTACAAGAAAATCAAGGCGCTGGTTGAGAAAATGGACAAAACGAAGAACCAAGCAAAGGAAGCAGAAGCATTGGACGAAAGCGTCAGTACCGACGGGAACGCAGTGGTGCGGGTGTGTGCGCAGCTCATCCACGACATCTTCGCACCGGACAACCACGACGAGACCTCGCGCGCCGCGGACTTGTCGCCGTTTAAGCACGTGGTGGACTTTGTCGAGGAGTGCGGCGCTGTCGTGTCGTTCTTCACTGACTCGGATTCGGATTCGCAGATGAAGAGCACGCTCGAGAAGGAGCAGCAAGCGCAGGGACTTGAGCCGCTCGTGGCGTTCAGCCCGCAGAGTCGCCACTCACCATGGCACTGGCGTAACCTGAAACCGTATCTCGACCGGATCAAACTCAGCGAAGACCTTATCTACGAACTCGTGACGGCAAACAAATTTCTTGGCGATGACCCTTCAGGTCGCAAGCTCAAGCAGAAAACCGTGGAGCAGCGCGAACGCATGGTCGAGGTCCTCCTGGGTGGCAGCTTTTTTGAGCAATTGAGCAAGTGCATCCAGATCCTAACGCCCATCCACGCAGCGATGCTGTCGACAACTTTGGTTGTAGCGGAAGACGAACAAGCCACGGGCCCAGCATCAAAAGCCCAAGTGCCGATCTCGACAGGCTACCACAGTCTTTGCCGAACGCTCAAGAAAGAATTTGCAAAGTTATCGTGCCTTAACTCAGGCGAGCGTGCGCACCTGAGTGCTCTCATTCGAGAGAAGCTCGTCGAACTGAGTCGCAGTAAATTTGGCATGGCGTACTTGCTGGACCCGCGGTTCCTTGGCATGGGCATGACGGACGACGAGCGCGACCATGCAGAGGACCAGCTCTTTGATTTCTTCCAGCGCACTGGTAGAGATGGAGACGATGATGACAGCAGCGCATCGTTAGGTGAGCACAACCATAAGAAAGAGCAGCTTTTCCAAGAGTATACGGACTTTGTGGTCAAGGGCAACAGCGCCAAGCAGCGGGGCGGTCCCCAGTACCAGATGCTGGAGAAAGGCACGAAGAGCATCCAGCAGTACTGGCTCACGGACGCCAAGCAGTTCCCGTTGCTCCAGCAGGTCGCGCTCGCAGTGTTCAAGCCTGACAACGACACTAGCGACAGTAGCACTTCATCGCCAGCAACAGCTCCAGCAGCAGCGTCCACTCCACAGCCATCCTCGTCGTCCTTGCCAAGCGCAAGACAGGGTCAAGGTCTGAACAAGGTTCAGCTCCGAAAGATCGCGTTCATCAAGACCCACGCAGTGCTGTTGCACGAAAGCGACGCCGACCGTGCCTGGGCATCGGGGGCCACCAAGAGCAATGTTGGTGAAGCAGCTACTGCAGCAAGTTACTGTGTGAAGGAAATCATAATCTAAAATCAATGAAAGATGCCTGTCAAATCCGACCACCTTCCATCTCAGCCCAATGTTTCCATCATGCACGCTCCTTAACAGCAGCTCCAGGTACTGCCTTCCAGATGGCAACCTCCCTTTCGCTCGACTTCAGGGACGGCTTTGACAACAGCGATCGACAATAGCTGCGAAGTTGACCAGTCCGACAAAGAGCATTGTCGTCCAGACGGAGTTTTCCAGACTCGTGTCTTCGACTCCAGCAAACGATACAGTGAGCAAGAATCCCACAAGTGCGCTGCTTACCATCGCAGTGAAGATCACCGCCGCCAAGCGAAAGAACCTTGTTGACACAGGTCTATCAATCGTACCTCGGTCTTCTTCGATAAGGGGCGTTTCCTCTGTTGCACCTTCCACACTTTAGGGATGACACGCGGTGCCACCGCAGTTTGCGGCTGCTGTTTTTTGGCCACACCGACAACAAGCGCATTATCTTGTCAAATGCCGCTCGACTCGTGTAGACGTGGAGGTCAGAGGGAATGATGCCTGCGAGGTGGTTGTCGGCACACTTGCTATTCACTGCAACTACGAAAGCGTTAACCTTGGCGTCTTATGGGCAATCTATTCAAGAGGTCGCTGTGAGCGTTTCTCCACTGGCGTCAACGAGCTGGAAACCCCACACTTGCCGTGCCATCTGTTCCTTCCTCGATGACGATAAGTCAATCCACGACGAAGATAACGCCGGGAGTAGGTTCTGTATAATCCAATCTCCTCACTTCTGCTTGAAGGGTGGTTGTGAGAGGGTGAGACCTAGCAGTATCATCTAAACATCGCCAGCAACAGATAGACAGCCGAGTACTTTTAGTCACTTCCAGTAATCCTTAGTGACAGCGACTTGGCGATGGCAGATCAGCATCAACGCGAACGCGGCTCGCTTCTGCTTCTACTGCGGCTGTGCCAGTGAGAGTGGCGACGGGCAGGAGAGCGAGATCTGTCTCTGTTCCGACGGCTACTGCCGACGCGGCTGTCTCTTGGACTCGGCGGACTCGCTCGTCGTCCACCACGATCGTGTCGCTCACGCCCACTGCCCTGTCTGTCACGCGACCTTGAACGCAATGGTCTCGATCCTCCTTTTCTTGGAGCCGATGCAGAGCGTCGGGGGCTTCTCGAGCGAGCATCACGTGACTTTGGTGGAGATCTTGAACGTGGACGCGGGTCTCGCTTCAAGGAAGAGGACACGACTGGAGACCGAGAGCGCGACGACGAAGAAGAAGAAGACGCTCGAGCCGAGTGCCGCTTTCGATCACCGCCATCGCGACGGCTGCTGCGTCCTCGCTTCGACTCGCGCTCGTCATCACTGCTGCTGCTATCGTCGCCATTTCGACCACACTTACTCTCTCGCTTTCCTTCTCGGCGACGCCTCTTTTTCTCCTTCTTGGCTCGCTTTTTCTCCTTCTTCTCCTTCTTCTTCGCTCGCTTGCGCTCTTTCTTTCTCGCTCTCTCTTCATTATCAATGCCATCGTCCGAGTTGCTACCACCACCACCACCATTCTCTTTCATAACCTCGCCACAGTCCTGAATCATGACCGTCTGCATCGGCGCTGGCTTGTTGTTCGCGACCGTCTCAACCGCCTCCATCTTGCGCACGACGTTCATCCCGGACTCCACCTCGCCGAACACGATGTGCTTGCCGTCCAAGTGCGGCGTCGGCACGGTCGTGATGAAGAACTGGCTGCCGTTCGTGTTCGGCCCCGCGTTCGCCATCGAGAGCAACCCCGCCTTTGTGTGGCGGTGCCGGAAGCTCTCATCGCGGAACCTACAGCGCAAAAGTACATGAAAGTATACCAGAGCAGCCCATGTTAGAGTTTCCCCCCATAGACTTATAGAGCTAAACCAATAGAGAGACGGCGTACCGGTCTCCGTAGATGGACTCGCCGCCCGTGCCGTTCTGCTTGGAGAAATCGCCGCCCTGGAGCATGAAGCCCTTGATGATGCGGTGGAAAGCAATGCCTAGCGGGATTTCCATACAAAGGGTTATCGTACACAGAGCTAGGCGTTGGGTTAGAAAGCGCGATTGTTACCACACACACCTTTGTAGTGCAATGGCTTGCCCGTGGTCTTGCCGACCCCCTTCTCGCCCGTGCATAGCGCTCTGCCAACCCCAATCAATCACACACACAAGTAGAATAGGAACACAGTGGCCATATGAACGTCAGTACAGCGCTGGGCTATTAAGTGTGTTGCGTGTGCACTGTACCGGAAATTCTCGGTCGTCCTGGGCACGCCGTCGAAGAGCTTGAACACGATGCGGCCAGCGCGCGAGCCGCCGATTGACACGTCTGTTGTCTCACACACACATACACACAGAGAGCGTTAGCTGCCGCAGCAGCAGCAGTAGCAGGACTATGGGGCAGGGGTCCGTCCATCGCCACACCAAAGAACACGCGCGTGGGCTGCGCTCCGCCTCCGCCCATGATGTTATGTTGCTTATTTCACACAAATGGTTCTCAACTCGCTTAAAAAGTTTTTTACTATATTTTGGATCCAAAACATAAAACAAACGTTTGTTGAACATACAGTGATGCATATGTCGTAAACGAACGATATTATTCGCGAATGACAGCTCGAGTAGAATGTGAGGGTTCTAATAATTGAGGGAAATATGGCATCACTAGCTGCCTTGTTGCTCCAACGCGCGATCTCACCGATGAACATGCTGACGTTTGAACGCGTTTCGTTTTGGTCAGCACACTTCGGCTGAGCCTGAAAGCTAACTTAGTTAGATCGCCGTGCTGCTTATATGTGGAGCAAGTTTCGTCCATGTGGTTAGGCGCTCGAAATTCGCACTCCCGTGGAGCTCTCTAGCCATACATCCCTGTCCATCAAGTGTATTCGATTTCGGCAAGCGTGTCGTTCAGAACAACTCGGGGGAGGGGGCTGAGTGTGAGCGCTCGACCCCAGCTTGGGCGTCCGACGACCAACCAGATGCAAGCTTGATTCCCATTTCTACTACTGCCAACTACTACGTAGTAAACAGTATGTCTGATACATCCGGCTAGTCTACGATACCCAATTGGTGGTCAGCGCTTCAGTGGTGATGTCATCACTTTTAAATTTACCCACTGTACAAAAATTTAGTACATCTTAGCAACAACAACAAACTGAAGGAAGTTCCAGCCTCCTCTATGGTTTGCTGCGTCCGATCGATCGTTGCGCAGCAATGGAGGGAGGTCACGACTCCACTGATCAACATGGAGGTTGCTTCTCCTCGTCAATGCTCGTGAAATTCGGTAAACACGTTGAAATCTCTCTCTCTGGTTAGGTTGACAATGATTGACTGCGCCTCTGTTTGCAAAAGAAGAGACTACCAAGTTGTATCTAAATAACATCAAGATGCAGGTGTCTGCTATCGGAACGACCGCGCTGAGATCTCCCAGAATCCGCAACTTGCGATCCGCGGATCACTGAGTCGACAAATGAGAGGCTTCTTGTCAATGCTATTGGAGGAAGTAGGACACCCTCGAGTGTCGTCACCGCCAACTTCACTCTGCACAGCAAACACCATCACGCGCATCGACGACTGTTGCCGCAACTTGAGAGCCGGCGCCATGGCCACGAGAAGGTACCAGTCGTAGATCGAAATGAGCCACGTTTCGCCCAGGACAAGGTACCCCAAGCGAAGCAACTCATGTTCTGAGAGCGCCGGAGCACTCTCCTCTTGATTTCCTTGTTGGTAGTCTTGCGAAAATGGTTTTGTCGGATTCGAGGCTCTTGTCGGAAGTGACACCAGGGACCCCAGTCCACCACTGGACGCCAAGTGGAGCGCGAGAGTCACTTCGGTTGAGGTTGTTGCTCCAGCACTCCGCCCATGCGTCGTCCGCTTTGAAAAAAGCAACGGGAGCAAGTTCAGACTCAGCACGCCCACTTTGATCAGGAAGAGTGACTTCACGTTCCCGTTGAGCTTCAAGAGCGTGTCGTTCGCAAAGAAATCGAGGATCGACAGCCGGTCGAACTCGTCGGAGGTTAACACCGTCGGCATTCGACCGTCGTACTCGAACCAGCCGGACTGCGCGAGATCCGTACGAATGTAGTGCATGGCGCAAAAGAAGGTGAGCGTTGGCCCAAAGAGCACGTCGCTCATTCTCCGATGCAGCAGCTTCGCTGTCAGGTTGAGTAGACTGTAGACGAGGAACATGAGCTCTGCGGTCCCAGGGTACATGAGGAACCAGGCTTGCGAGAGCGCAAGTTGAGAGCCGTCGTAGGTACCTCCGATCGTTGCGAAGACTGCGAGGTTGGTCTTGAGTCGCGGTAGTAAGAGGACCGGGAGCCAGTGGAACCCTCGCGCGCATGAGAGCACTCCGATACCGACTGATTGAAGTTCGACCGATGCACCAGAGCGATAGCTGTTGAGCACGGCGATCTTGACGACCATCCAACGCAACAGCAGCGCACCGAGTGAAACGTTCGCGAGGATCATCTCCAAATTGCACACGCTCGTGATCGACCGCTTCACGGACGCCTCAAACAGGAAAAGTCCGAAATGCTTGTTGTTGAGGATCGTCACAGACGAGTACGGCAGCGGATCGTCCGCTGAACTGAGGTAGTTGCCCCACCAGTTGACTCGGTTCATCTTACCGCAGAGAGAGGTGGTGCCAGTGCAGTTGTGCTCCGTGCCGCTCCGCATGTCGAACTCGCGCATCGTGACCCCCAGCGGCGTGTTTTGGGTCGTCACCAACTCGGAGAACCACTTGTTACCTTCCAGATCTTCGTACCACCCGTTTCGCCACGTACCACCAGGTTTCCCGAGCATTTCGACGGTTCTCCGCTCCCTCAAAGTGCGATTCAAGCTGATGAAGGTCATATTGGAGGACTCTTTGTTCTCGTACGCGCCATTCAGGCGGAACATGCACGCGCTCCCGTCCCAGCCTGGGATCACATAGCGAGAGTAGAATCCGTTGTCGGAGAACGGGATCACAATGACTGGAAGCGTGTCGGGGAGGAGCTTCATGGTGGCTGAGCTAGCGATCTCATCTTCGTCAACGACGACCCGCAAATAGTCCTGAGTGATGTTGTACCCAAGCTCTTCGCAGTGCTTGAATACAGTGTCTATTGTCGAAGCGGTAAGTTTGCAAGTGTTCGCATAGCCTTTCATCGCGAGGTCACCGATCGTGAGCTCCGTTCTCTTCACCATTCGGTAGCCGTTGATCGCATTCTCAGACGTGCCAACGACTGCTGTTGTTGTTGTAGTAGCCATTCTGTCAAGCGCTTCTTGGAGCTGCACGGGTTTGTAGACGCGACCGCGCAGCGAACAAACGAACGCGCGATCTGTGAACGGTGCGTCGTTCGTCCCGAGTACTTGGTAGACACCGAGCGACGGATCTTGGCCGAAGTACAGATGTAAGCTGGAGGTGACGCTTGTCCACGCGATACCAAACGCTTGACCAAAGATGAGAAGCGTGAAGAAGCCCCAGAGCAGCCAGCTGTAGACAAGGTTGAGAACACTTCGGAGAGGCGGGCGGCGGCGCGTTGGCTGTTGTATTCTCTCTCGCTGCTGTTTCGGCATATGAAGCGAGCGAATCGGTTCCACGGTGCCCATCGCTGGTGCTGGCTGCGTACATCAGGCAGACACTTGCTGACTGAGAGATGAGAAACAGAGACTGAAATCGCAAGACCCAAAATAAAAGCAAGTATATTTGGCGCAATGCAAATGACAGCCACTTTGCCGAAAGCACCAGAGCACCAAAGTTGAGAATGGTAACCACACATGCTTATGACCCACATCCTCTCATACCGGTATCATTCTGCACCATCGACTTTAACTCCATGAAAATAACCACTTTGTCCACCGTTCCACACGGATACGTACACCCAGGTGATCTGCACTTGTTCTCCATCCCTGGTACGGCTTCCAGCTCGCTGCTGTTTCTCCCAATGCGATAGAAATTGGCGTGGTATGCAGCCTCTAGCGTTTTCTTGAGTGATGACGAGTTTCCCTCCGCAATGAATGCGTCAAAG
>JAASGK010000184.1:0-35430 GCA_023334195.1 Globisporangium emineosum
ATACAAAAATCAAGTCTAATTTGTCAGACCGTCACTTTTTACACTACGGTACTTTGGTACATGTTTTTCTTCCCTTGATAAAAGAATGAAAAAGAATCGCCAACCCATGTTGTTTTGACCAAAAGAACCAGCGTATTCTGGCGTTTCTGGCGGTACCTTTTTCGCGCCAAAAAGTTGAAAATTCAAACCAAACGAGTTCAAAATCTGACGGAAAAATCATTTTTTTGGACAGACCGTGACTTTCTGGACCAACTATACGTTGATAATTCAAAAGTTTTCTCTCTGATACGGAGATTTGAATATTCTAGGATGGCTATATTTACAAGTTTCATTATTTTAATTGACTATTTAAGTGATTAAATTTGCTATTCCAACACTGTACTATATAAATATGTGTATATAAGTACAATTTAGTATTTTTGTCGTCTATCTGTGTAATTTAGTATTTTATGTTGACTGGTGTTTTTACAAATTACACAAATAGGTGACAAAAAACACAAAATTACATTCGTGTTTGTGCGAATCCTCGATTTAATGACAAAATGTCGTTGTCTGTCTTTCTGGACCCTCGAGTTAGTGACATAACCTTTTCTCACAGCCAATTTTGACAGATAGGAACAAGAAGAAGCGACACCATCCTCTTCATCTGCGCTCTTTCTCACGCGCTCGCAGGCTCTTGCTCGTGGCTCCATTCCCATTGAACAAGCGCTCCAGGAGGAAATGACCGGTCAACATCTCCACAACGCCCCCACAGTGGGTGGTGCTGCGCATGCGCCTTATCACGCTGACAGCCGCTCGCACGAAGAACGCAACCAAGAGGATCACCATCACCACTACAGCTCAGCTGATACGCACCGCTCGCCTTTGCACGCACCTCGCCACGGATTCGGGCGCTCGTCGAGTTCAAGCTCACGGTCGCGCTCTCGCTCACCGCGGCGCTTTGATGACTCTTTCCAGCAGCAGCAACACCATCAGCAGCAACAGCCTGACCTGCGCCTTGGACATGATCAGTTATCGCTTGAAGTGCGGGCGAGAGGGTATGGAGACCACCATCCACCACCACCGCCGCTGCCATCGCGTTGGTACCACCACCAGAGCCACGAAGCGCATTTCAACGATGGCCCGCACCACCACCACCACCAAATTCGAGACGCGCCGCCCAGTTCCAAGCTGATTGTCCGCGGCCTCTCGCCGAATGTCACCGAGAGAATGGTATTTGCGCAGCTCGCCAAGAGCCCTATTGGGATATCGTGCGTTGGCTAACAAGCCACGCCACGTGAGCCCCTCCGCACACTGATTATCAATCGCAACGCAAAACCCACACAGCCGCAGACTGGAACACAAAGCACACAAAATGGCGGGAAATTCACACTGTGGAACGCGTTCCCTCTTTTTTGCCTCCTGTTGTAGATCATGGACGCACTCGCGGCATTCCGACCGCTCCTCACGCGCATCATCTATGACAAGGTATGCAATAGTAGCCCGATTTGAATACTGTAGACGCGTTCTCATGATTTGCTGGCGTCGAATTGATTGCCCTTGTGTTTTCCAGGCGACAGGCGAATCTCGCGGGCTCGCGTTCGTGGAGTTCCCATCGATTGAAGACGCGAAACAGGTCGTCCTCGCGTACAGTGAGTACCGAGTACCTCTCGATGGTGGTTATGCTACTCTGGTGGAAGTTCGTGCAGGTGTTGACGTTGCTGTGCTCTGGTCTTTTTCAGCTCACGGGCCGCTGTTCCTTGACAATCGACCGCTGGCGATCGGATTCACGGACAACAACCGTCCGAATCGCTGGTTTGGAGGCGAAGGCGACCAGCAGCCACTGCTACCAGGAGCTCCTTCTCGCGTGGACTGGATTTGCACAGAGGTCAGTTAGTATCTGTATGAGTTGGCTCTTGCGAGAACTTTGTGGGGAGAGACATTCTAAAGTGATGCTGTTGTTTTGTTTTTGCTTTTTGTGGAAATTGATAGTGCAACGGAACCAATTTTGCCAAACGATCGGTGTGCTTCAAGTGCGAGGCACCACGAGCGGAGCAAGCACGAGAAGTGCCGCCGGGTCAGTCCGCGATGTTTACGAACCAAATGAGTGGTGGTGGACCGCCTGGAGCGGCACCTGCTGCTGTCCATGCTGGAATTGGAGGCGCGCCGAGCGCTGGTTCTGGGCACCGACACTATGAAAACGAACCGGAGCTTCCAACGCAAGTGCTTTTAGTGCGGGATTTGCCAGAACACATCGAGGAAGGAGAGGTGAGAGCATGAATGATACTGTACGCCAATTGATTTGCTTCCCCAGCATTGTTTTCCTTACAGTGGTGCTTGTGTACGATTGATATTGTGGCAGCTCCATGTCGCATTCGCTGAGTTTGACGGCGTGAATGACATCCGATTGATTCGCGATCGCGTGACGAACCTCACTCGCGGCTTTGGGTTTGTCGAGTTTGTCGACGCGGAGGTACGTGCGAGCATCTCACTATACTTGACTGCGGTGTGCAACCCTGTGGAGTGACAACAATGAGCTGACATTTCATCCCAACTCCCATTCTACATTTCCTTTTTGATTGGTTATTAGAGCGCGGAGAAAGCTCTGAACTCGTGCGGAAATCTGCGCGTCCATGCCCAGCAAGTGCGTGTTTCCTTTGCCCGAGACTCGCGCTTTTCCAAGCAGCACGCGAAGACTTCACATCATCATCCTCCCAGCAGCAGTCGCGGTACCCACACAATAACGACGGTAAACTCGATGACTTCAGCCGCATTGGAGCAAGCGCAGTGGTCACTCGCGAACGGATACAGTGGATCTGCTCAGCAAGAGGGTCGACAGGTAAACAGATGACCCTGCAGCCAATGGTGGTGCCCAGTATGAACAATTGCATTAACTCTGTCGTTGTTGTTTTGCAAAACCAGAGTTCGAGTTTGGACGCCGACGTGGACGCGTTTCTGGAAAGCGCTGTCGCAGCAGTGGGGGCGTCGTACGTGGAGCGACCGAAGAAGCAGTGGCCGCAGCCTTTTGAGACTGGTGGGGGGAGCTACGTGTTTGCAAGCGACTGTGGTCTCTACTACGACCCAGACAGCATGTTTTACTACGACACGCAGTCCAAGCTGTACTGCAACGCGTATCGGGGAACGTACTATCAGTGTCGGGACGGTGCGAAGGGCGTGCACGCGACGTTCAGTCCGTTTGTGCCTCCGGTGCCAGCAGATGATATCACTTTCTCTGGCCCAAGTGATCCCGCTGCTGTGAAGAGACCGAGTGCGTCTCCTGCTGATGCTGGTACTGCCATCGGGGGCTTTAGTCTGACGCTGCACAAGAAGGAGAAGAAGAAACCCATTGCGATTCATATCAAGACTGCAACAACAACAGGCTCTAGCAAACTGAAAGACGCGTTCGCTAGCAGCTCCACCACAGTAGTTGTTGGCGCTGCCATGTCTGGTACTTCCGTCGGCATGAAGCGTAAGAGTGCCGAGGATATCGCAAAATGGTCGCAGCTGCAGCGTGCGTCAAAGGGGGATACAGATGGTACCGAGACTGCTATCGCTGCCGCAAAGACGTCGTCGTCGCCTTCCGCAACAACACCTCGGAAACCAATTTCGACGGAAGCGAAGAGCCCCAAGTCCGCGCAAAAGACTGAGGTGGACAATCTCGTGAATGCTGTCACTGTCGAAGCCCCAATTTGCTTGGTGAGGTGATTTTTGAACCCAGGGAAACAGGTTGTCATTGATCGAGGGTGAGTGGTAATTGTGTACTTACTCTTGGTGGTCTTTGCATTTTTCCTACAGCTCTGTCGTCGAAAGTTTGTGTCCATGGACTTGCTGCGAAAGCACGAGACGCTGTCGAAGCTCCACTTGGAGAACTTGGCGAAGGCGAGGGCCAACAAAGAGGTGCTCGCAGCGCAGTATCGCGATATAGAGCACGAGCGAAACGACCGGAAACGACAGCGAGCGCCATCACAACCAGCAGCAGCACTACCAGCAGCAGCTCAGCAACCAATGGGTAGTGGGACAACTCCTTCTGCATCAGTGACCCAACAGCCAAAGGAGCCCACGCCCAGTGCGTCCTCATCTCTGGAGTCTGGTATCGGCGGCAAGATGCTCAAGATGATGGGCTGGAAGAGTGGCGAAGGACTCGGCAAGCACGGCACTGGGATCACGACTCCTGTCGCTACTGTTGGGAACTTTGGCAACGAGATGGCTGGGCTTGGCGCCAGGAGCACGAACCCGCCGCCCATTGATCAGTCGGACATGGCGTCGTACAAGGAACGACTCCAGCAAATGGCTCGCGCGCGCTACGACTCCAACCCCCGCGGGCTGTGATGAAGAGAGATCCAGCTTGTCCATACTTAGGAAACCAAATAACAATCATACAATGTTGACTGGCATAATGAACGCGTTGCTTGTTTGTTGTCCTTATTACTGCATTGTTGTGTGATCAAGTTGTCTGTCTGGCTGACTGGATGGCGAGGTGGTTAGCACATGACCCTGCTACCTTAGTCGAGCTTCTCGACCGCCTCCTTCAAGTGGGACTTCTTGTACCCCGAGACGCGCTTGCCGACCTCCTTGCCGCCCTTGTAGAAGCGGAACTCTGGGAACGCGCCGACCTCCAGCTCGTCCTTGAGCTGCTCGACCTCTGGGTACGACACGTCGAGCTTCGCGAACGTCACGTCCGCGTGCTTGGCCGCGAGCTCGAGCACGAACGGTTGGATCTGCTGGCACTTGCCGCACCATGGAGCTTCAAACTTGGCGACGACTGGCTTGCCAGACTTGACGAGGCTCTCGAACTCACTCTTGGTCTTCACGACCGTGAGTCCAGCGTCCGCGTCGGAGTCCTCCACGTCTTCGATGGTCGAGAAGTACTTGTGGCTGTCCTTCGGGTTCGCCGTGATCGTCTTGTCACCTGGCTGCCAGTTGGCAGGGCACACTTCGCCGTGCTCTTCGACAAACTGGAGGGCCTTGATCAAACGGAGCGTCTCGTCGACGCTGCGGCCGATCGGCAGGTTGTTGATCGTGATCTGCTGGAGCACACCCTGCGGGTCGATGATGAACAGTCCTCGGAGCGCGATGCCCGCATCTTCGAGCAGCACGCCGTACTTGGACGAGATGATCTTCGTGATGTCCGCGACGATCGGGATGTCCATCTTGCCGAGGCCGCCCTTGTTACGCGGCAGCTTGGTCCACGCCAAGTGGGACTCTGGCGAGTCCGTCGAGATCGCGATGAGCTGCGTGTTGATCGCTTCAAACTCGGCGGCGCGGTCGTTGAACGCGATAATCTCCGTCGGGCACACGTACGTGAAGTCCTTTGGGTAGAAGAACACGACCACGTACTTCCCGCGGAAGTCCTCAAGGGAGATCTCCGTGATGTCGTCGTTGTAGACCGCGGCGGCCGTGAACTTTGGGGCCGGGCCCTGCACGCGCGCCGTCGACGGCGGGTACTGGATCGCAAAGTCGTCCTCCTCGTCGTCCTCACCAAAGTAGTCCTCGTCGCCGTCGTCAACCGTGAAGCGCGAGCTCGCGAACAAGCGCGACTGGATCTGCACGAGCGCTGGGGCGGCAAGCGCCTGCGAGCGAGCGGCCGTCAGTGGGGACGCCGCCGCAGCGGAGGAGGACGCGCGCAGAGCAACAGCAGCGGCGGATGGGCGCGCGGCCGCGAGGCGACGCAGCACTTGCACAGAGCGCATGGTGGTGGTAGTCACTTGTTAGATGGAGATGGAGAGGCCGCTGGAGACCAAGAGCTCGAATGAGAGGCTCTGCTTTCGACCGTTGGCTTGGTTTGCATGTGCAGTCTGTGTGATGAAGGATGGGACAGCCCCGTCCGACCCTGGATCGCGGGTTAGCGGGTGGGTGGGTTGTGATAATTTTGGCGGCGTGAGGCCCACATTGGAGAATTTACAGTCTGATTCTACCAGCAAATTGCGGGTTTGAAAAAGTGGGTTTCAAAAAGGAACCTGTTTCAGTCTCGTGAGACAGACCCGCATCGTCGGGTCTGAGCTTCAATTTGGTGTGAACTTGGTGTGAACCAATTCGTGACAGCAGTTGGTTGTCACGCTGCGATCTTGAATTCCAAGCTTCCTCCTTGGACTCACCGAATACATCACCCTCTTAATGGCAAGAGCCACGAGAGACGATAGCCGTCTGAATGGCAAAGTACCGAACACCAACGTTCTGATAGGCCTGGTGTTCCTTATTATCAACCTATGCCTTCTTCGAGCCTCCAAAGCCGCCAAAGCCCATCATCGCCATCATCTCGGCGTCCGCATCGTTCATCTCAGTAGTAGTAGTAGCAGCAGTCTCAGCCTTGTCGTCTGTTGGTGTCTTCTCGGTAGCGCTGACAGCCGCATTTGCACTACTCGAGCCCTGGAGCTTCTTGGCTTTCTTGTCCTCTTTCTTCTGCTTCTTCACGCGCGCTTCCTCTTCCTCGACTGCCTTGAGCTTCTTCTCGTACTCTGGGACGTAGAAATAAATTGAACAAATTGAAATAGAAAGGAGCTATCAGTATCCATCCACAAGGTTGATCCATATCCTCCCCCTATCAGCACAGTTTCGAGGAGCGCACCTTCCATGGCGTCCAGCTTCTTGGTCATGATCGGGTCCCATTTGCGCTTCGCAGCGCTCTGCAGCCGGTTCTTGACCTGGTCGACTGTCGAGCGCTCCACGCGCATACTGTAACCCAACTTGCGCAAGTCTACGAGAGAGCACAGTAGCAACAACAAAGCGATTTAGCTACGAGTCAAATGGACACATAAAACAACAATAACAAAATAGCCCATCCAAACAAGCAACAGGTACGCACGCTTTTTGCCGTTGATGTGGTCCAAGTACGCGACCGAATCCTTGAGTCCGCACTCGCACACTTCGCAGTAGTAGCCGCCGTTCTTGTTCATGTCGTCCGACTTGACGACGCGCACCGTGCCGACGTTGTTCTCCAGCGTCACTTTGTGCGTACGCGCCTTCAAAAATGCGCGCGCCGAGCCCGCAGGTCCCTCGGCGCCTTCGTCTGCCGCCTTGAACTCTTCTTTGTGGGATTTGATCACTTTTTTCTCCTGCCATGCGCCACAGAATAGACAACCTCTATGTGAGCACTCGCACAGTACATCACCGCAAGCTCAGTAAAAGCGCCTCGTACCTCAGTCTCTGGCAGCTTGCCGCTAGCGCGAAGCTGCGCGAGCTTCTCGTAGTGCTCGTGGTCCCATGTCTGGCGCTCAAAGTTTGCCACGCCTTTCTTGTCCTACGACCACGAAATTAATACGAAGAGTCAATCAGATCCGACATAGGCGCTATACATCTACGCTCGCGCATGAAGGCTCTTTCTAGAGCCTCAACGCGAGTGTTCTTCTCGCTCGCATGATGAACGCACCGCCATTATTGCCGCGGTGATTGAGCTCTTGCTTGTTGCGTTGCTCTTTAATTTCGTGTGAGCGTGAAATTCCATCCATGAAGGTAGATTTTGACCTTGACAATTTCTAGGCCAATCATATTCTGTATTGTTGCAAATACTAACCAATGAAAACACTATAAAAACTTTACAGTGTTGAACAATAATATACTCTTTCTGTACATATATATTTGTGGTAAACAGTACAACCAATTGCTGTCCCGAATGCGCAACAAATCGGGATATATTTTTTAATTGCGGGACACTTAACTTCTAATCGCGGGATTCATCAAACGGACGGAGAGAGATCGATCGAGCAAAATGTGGCATGCCTCACCGACGGAATCCCCCTGAAGCAAGCCAAGGCAACTAACTCCAGACAGACAAGATGGTTCTCGCGCACCAGGACGCCTGGCGAAAGCACCCGTTCATCAGCGGCTGCGCCAAGAAGCCCTTCCCGGGCCTTGGCCTCGCCTCCGCCATCTTCGGCGCCTACCTGGTGGTCGACCTCGTGGCCGGCGGCAGCTCGCACGCGCACAGCAGCTCGTCGGACCACCACTCGCACAGCGGCAGCAAGGTCCAATACGCGCGTGAAGAGATCGGCGAGCGACCAACGGTGCAGTAAACAAGCAGCAGCGAGACTAAATACACACAGAGAGAAGTATAATCCAAGGCACGGCGTTGATTTCTTCTTTTTAAGAGACGAGTGGAGGGTTGCGCGAGTGAACAGGCGGACGGACGGACGGGCGAGCAGTGGAGTTGACAGGATGACAGCAGCAGAACACAGGAGAGTATTGGGCATTTGATGTGGCTACGTCAGCGGCATGCTTAAAGTCTTGGCATAACGACAAGGAGATGCGAATGAGCTGGAGCGAGTGGATTTTGAAGATGCTGGGTGGTTTGATCGACTCGCGCTGTTGTTCTGGTGCTGTCTGCTGCCTACTCGTACTCAATCACGAGCGGATACAAAAAAGGAGAATGAAGACGACGGGGCTTGGGGAGATACAGCAAACAGGAGAAGAAACAGGAGAGAGAGAGTGAAGAAGAAGAAGGCGACGAAGAGGTTCCTTTTAAGAGTATGTTTAATAAAACAAAGAGGTTGGACGCGCTCCAACCTCCAAAATGACCAGCATACCATTCGGCCCCGAGCAATCTCGCCCCCAGGTACTTGTGTGCCAATGCCGTCCAATATTTGCTTGTCCACCGAGTTTATAATACTGAAGGCTCCTATTGTTTTTGTTTACACGCTACGACGCACCACTACTATTTAATACTAACTATCTAGGTAGCTCCACTAAGTATCCCCAGCCCCCACTGAATGCTTCCATCACACCTACAACAGCCTAAACGCCTAGAAGCCGCCGGGTTGGATTTCCTCGTTGTCGTCGTCGTCGTTGTCGTCCTCTTCCTGCCGGTCGTCGTTCTTCTGGAGCTCGAGCACCGACACGCGCGTCATGAGCTGCGTGATGAGCAGCATCGTCTCGGCCTTGAGCTCTTCCTGCTCGAGCACCTGCTGCTGCATCTGGATGTTGTTCTGCACGAGCTGCTCGATCTGCCGCTGCTGCGCGCTCACGAGGTGGCGCAGCTCGCTCACTTGGGCCTGCAGCAAGTACGTCTCCATCTTCTCCTTGGTGATGTTGCTGTTGTTGTTGTTGTTGCCATTATTGTTTCCAGATGTTACGCCAATATGCGTGTGGTGCAGCGACGCGGTCGAGCCCGTGCCTCCGGACATGAACGTGCCGTTCGGGCTCCCCCTATCGTTGTTGGCCAATGGCGACGAGTACCGTGGCGACCGCAGCGACTGCGTGCCGAGCGCGTAGTGCTGTTGCTGCTGTTGCTGGAGCGCCATGTTGTGCTGCATCGCGAAGCTCACGACCGGGTTGTTGCTGCCGCTGAGCCCCGCAGCATCGAGCACAGCGTCAAATGGGCTCAGCTCGTGCTTGGGCCGGCTCTGGTTCGTGAGCACGCTGTAGCAGGTCACACAGACGCGCTGCGGGGTCTTGAAGCCCTTCGCGGTCATCGACACCTTGCGGTCCGCGCTGTGTTGCGAGCAGATCGACTTGCCGCAGTTGCGGCAGTGGTGGCGGTGCTTGAACATGCCGAAGCTCACGCGGCAGATGGAGCACTCGTCGTCGCGCTTCCACTCGGGTGGGGACTCAAAGTGGCGGCCGTGCTCACCCATCTCCATCTCGTCGTCGTCGTACTCCACGTCCCGCCCGCTGTGATTCCGAAAGCCGCCGCCGCTTCCGCTGCCACCACCGCTGTTGAACCGATGGTACCGTCGACGCGCGTGCTCGCTCTCGTCCTCTTCAGACGACCGATCGTGGTACATGTCGTGCGGACGGCGGCCGCTGTAGGCCTTGGGGTTGAGCGTCACGGGCGCGAACTTGAAGTTCTCGAAGCTCGGGATCACCGGCAGCGACTGGTGGCGACCGGCATCACCAAGCTGACCGCCAGTCACGACCGAGCGGCTCTGCGGCTGGTTTCTACTGCGCTTGGCGCTCAAGCTCTCCTGGTGCTGGCGCGCGGCAGCCGCCGCAGCTGCTGCAGTGCGGTGGTAGTCAAGCGAGTGCTTGCGGTGGAATGGCCCTTGCATCTGCTTGTGGAGAGGGGGCACTGTGAGCGGCAGCGGCGCCGAGTTGACGCTCGACATGCTGTTCGCCTGGCTCGACGTGCTCGTGGACGACGGCGACACGAGGTTGTCGTCGTGCGGCGAGTCCAGCGTGCCGTCGTCGCTCAACGAGCTCAGCGACCGCAGCAGCGGACTATCCACGGCGTCCGACGTGTCGGTGGACGTGAGGCGGTTGATGCCGTGGATCAGCGGCGGCCACCGGTGGTGGTGGTCGTCGTCATCGTCTGTCTCGTGGTCGTGGTCGTGGTCGTGCTGGTCAAGTTGGTCGTCGCTCTCGTCTTGGTTGGGCACCAGGTGGTAGCGCTCTGACCCCGCAGCACGCACCGGGCTCAACGAAGAGCCCTTCTTGCTGTTCGTGGTGTTGAGCAGCTGGTAGTGCCTCTGCTGGTGGGGCTTCTTCACTGGGCTGTCATGACCGGCATTGTGCTCCTGCGCATCATCGCCACGTCCTTCGTACTCACCGTCGTCGTCCTGTTCGGGCGAGACTTCGTCATGGGCCTCCAGTAGCACTCGCATGGCGTCTTTGCCGAGCCCCATGTGGGCCGCGAGCTCCAGCACCGAGAGCTGCTCGGGGGTGTCGACGTGCACGGCGTGCGGGTTCGCAGCGAGCAATTTGCGCAGCCAGCTTGCGTTCACACGTGCGCGGATCGCAATGTGCAGCGGCAGGTAGTGCGCGTCGTTCTTGGTGCGTGCGCCGTCCGGGTACGCGGCCAGCAGCTTGTCGAGCAGCGCGAGCGGCACGTGCGCCTCGGTGCACGCCCAGTGGATCGCCAGCATGCCGTAATCGCCGCGCTCGCACGCCAGCTCGGGCGCCTTTTCGATCAGCCGCGTGAGCCCCTTCCAGTCCGAGGCCTCGGCGAGCCGGATCGCCTCTGAGTTGGACACCATGACGACGTATCGACTGAGTGGCTGGGTGATTCGAGTGGGTGTGACCGGGTCTTGCTGGACACTTGTATCTGATCGTGAGGCGCGAATCACACCTGGCGCCAGAGATACACTTGGATACTTCGAGTCTTGATTGATCGACTGCTTGCAGTAATGGCGGTGGTGCCGCTGCTGCTGCTGGGTATAGAGCGATCGTGTGCGAAAGTGACGGTGTGGCAGAAGCGAAAGCGCGCGAGAGAGAGAAGCCAAAGTGGCTCGAGAGAAGAAACACGTCTCTCTCTCTCTATGGAGGTGTTTGCTGCTGGTACAGAAACCACCACCCCTCCTCCCTCGCTTCTCTTCTCTTCTTGTTCTTTCGCCACCCATACAAACAGAGCGATAATAAATAATCACACGCTCGAAAATAGATCCACACGCCAGGCGTCATCGCGCAGCGATGACCCAAACAAACGATAGAAAAGGAGGGGAGGCAGGTGTGTGGCTTCGCACGCAAAAAGACCCATCTTCCTTTTCCTTCTTTTGCTTGTTTGAGTTGAGTGGTGCAAAATGGGTCGCTCGCGTGTTGCCCCAAGCAACACGACCCATTTTGGGTTGAACAAGCGAAAATTGGAAGGGTTGAACCATCGAAAGTTTTGTGTGTAAGCGTCTGTTGGCAAATTTGCTCGAATTCGAGCATTAATCCGTGATGATGGTGATTCGCATGGAAATATCGAGCCAAAGAGTCGCAAGTCCCATTTCCCATTGTTCCAGCACGAGGCGCTCAACCAGGCAAACTGACTCACTCTTTTGCGTTCTTGTCGCCTTGGGCATGCACCGCATGATGCAAGACTTGATGCTGATCACTCGCCAAAGAGCAGGTTGAAGCCCAGAGAGTGGCACGTATGGCAGGATAAGAATTTCGGGATTATCGAACCCATTTGTATTCGCTCGTTAAATGGAATCAAAATGAAGTGCGCACGGCAAACAACACAGAGAAGAACATTATGACAGACGCACGCATGGTGTCCAGACGATTTTAATGGACACAATGCGCTTTGAAACAAGACTCACATGATATCTCCTAATTGTTCTGCTCATTTTCATCAACGCACAAACGAAAAAATCCACCACGAAAAATAATCAAAGAGGCACCATTCAATACCACCTTTTACAATAGGTAACACAATCTATAAAGGTTTTTTATTTTTTAAGCAAAGACTCAGAAAACAGAATTTATAAAGAGGGTAATTACGACTAGCGTCGTAATCAGCACCTGCCAAAAATAGAAGCTTTTTGTACCTAAATGCGTCAACAATAAAATGGATGGACGCAAGTGCGCGCGCTACAGACAATAGCATTTGCAAAAAACAATTTGCATGCGAATGGCAGCAACATGCCGTCTCGGGCCAATACATATCGCCCATGCTAACGCCCTGACTCAGCTTGACAACACTCCACACGCCTGACGTCATGCTTGGGACTTGATTGCTTGATTGACAGATTTGATAGATAAATGGCTACATTTTGATTTGCACATATGCTTGACGTGTGCGCTAAAGTACTTCCTATACACTGGCTCACATGGCATCACCACCACTGCCAGCGCCAAGGAACAAATTCTCGAACGCGGTGCGCACCGAGAGCTCGTTGTCCGGGTCTGAGACCCGGTACCCGTCGGCGAGCATCGTGACCCAGAAGCCGCAGAACTTATAGAACGTGAACTCCTCGGACGGGTCGTTCGTGTCGCAGAGCAGGCGCCCCATTTCCACGACGATGTTGGTCGACTGGTGCTCGGACTGGCCCGCCGCGACCAGCTGCTCGTAGACGTCCTCGCTGGACACGAAGCAGTCGCTGTCCTTGTCGATCACGTCGAAGATCGCCATGAGGCGCTGCTGCGACGCGTAGCTCCACTGTGAGAAGCACGTCATCGCCGTGTCTACCATGAGCTCCACGTCCGACTTGATCCCCTGCGGCGTGTCAATGGTGCCCCCAACCGCAGTGTCAAAGCGGACGTAGTCCTCGACCACCATCCGCAGCTTCTTTGAGAAAGCGCTCGCATTCAGCGGGGGAACATGCTGGCGCGCGCTCTGCGTCACGATTAGTGGTCGTCCACTGCTGCGGTCGAACGCAAACATGTACGAGTTCTTGTCGCTCAAGGCGCGGAAGAGCTCTTGCGTTGTCTCGGTACGTGTCCTTGGCGATGGCGGCATTTCCTGCGCCGAGAGCGACGCGCGGAAGACGTCAAAGAGGTCGAGCGACTCGAGAATGTCGATCAGCAGTGCGATCTGCACGCACTCGTCGCGCGGCGAGCCCGAGGCATTGAGAAACGTGCGCAGCTGGGTGTGCTGCCCATCGGCAGCCGTGATCCAGGACGTGATCGAGCCAGCTTTGTTGAACACCGACACTTCGGCGCCGAGGCTCTCCACCTGGTACCGCAGCAAGTAGCTCGTGCCGGACACCGTGATGCACAGTCGGACGCAGGGATTCGACGCGTTGTCGTCGCCGAGATCGGGCAGCTCGAGTCGGATCTGACCGCGGAAGTTCTGCAGTCGCTCGGCGAGCGAGAGGTGCTTGGCGCTCACACTGGTGTCCATGGAGATGTCGATGTCGATGTCGTTGGTGCTGGAGCCGGAGAGGCACGCGGTTGGGGAGACAGCTGAGGACGAGTGGCCGAACGCCGAGCGTAGCAATTCGCGCGCGTCGTCCGAGAGGCGACGCCGCAGCGATGGGCTCACTTGGGTCGCAGGCATTTTCAGGTGCGAGGGTTTGCTGCGGATGAGTGAGCGAGTGCGAGAAGATTCTGAAATGGACGCATTTTAAACGTGATCTGCTTGCCTGCCACTATTTACCAACGCCACCTCAAGTTCTCGCTCGAGGGGCGTCGAACGCGGCAAGCCAGCCGCCGCCTGGGGGTCGGTCGGCGCTTTCCATAAACCCTCATCTCTTTATTATCAACGACGTCTTCAAGAGTCACTCGTCGTCGTCTTTCTGAGTGGGAGGAAGGGCCAGTCAGTCGCTCAGTCAGGCAGTCAGCCAGCTGGTCTGCTTGCAGCAGCTGGAGAGGAAGGAGATTTTGACATCTTCGATGGACAAGGATGACAATTTTCTGAGGTCAACATGAAGCCGTTCACCCGTCTTTCAGAGCATTTTTTTCGATTTCGACATCAGTTGACGAGCGCAGCTCATCGCGAGCACCCTCGTATATTGGCCGCCATATTGGAGCGAAAATCCTCGATAAGAAATGCGAGATATGTAGTCGAACAGCTGGCATTTTGAAGGAAGAAGATCTTGCTCCGACATCTAACAATCGCGCCTCAAACAAAAACAAAATATGGGACAGCTGCGCGTCATGAGCTCACAACAAGATCGATATCAGTGCTCGTGAGTGACTCTTGAGCTCCGTTTTTTCTTCTCCTCTTTGTATGGCAATGGCAAACTCTTGTTCACTTGTGCGTGGAAAGAAGCACACTTCGAGCAACATAAAACCAACGCAAATGGCAGCAACATACATTTCACTTGGAGCTATCTATCAATCTGCTAAAATGCATGACGTTGAAGGTATACATGCCAACCCGATTAAGGGAAATGAATAATCACACAGATTTTTCCTTGCATACCTGCTGCTTTTTTTCCCTTTTTCCATCGTTCAAAAAAGCCTGGGGATTGTGTGAGCTTTCGCTCTACTTCTTCTTCTGGACCTTGTTGAACTTGGCGCTTCGCTTCTCCGTCGTGGTCGTAGTTGTGGTCGTGGTGGTGGTTGACGACGTCAACGACGCAGCGGCAAGAGCGCTCGCCTTGGCTGGGATCGGCTCGCCGAGAAGCTTCTTCTCCGCGTGCTCAAGCGCCCACTCGTGGCTGTGCAGCCGCATGCTCACGCGCTCCTGCTTGTACACCTTTGGCGCATCAAAGCCCACGTTTGGGCCAGCGCCCATGCCCATCTGCATCTGCATCGCCTTGCTGTCATCGCTCGCTATGGGTGGCAAGAACATAGAGTTTGGTGAGCAACAAGTATGACTTTGGTCCAGGGATTGTATGACAATTTGCGTACCGCTTTGCTCGCCGAGGATGAGCGACAGGAAGCCGCGCATCCCGAACATCACGAGGAAATACCACGACACGGACGAGACGTACGACACGTCGAGTGTGCTGTAGGAGGACGGCAAAGCAATTATACAGGTAACCGATAAGTACATCAGCCCACAAGCTCCGCAATCAATCGTCCAGACCTATTATAATGTGTAATGTCTTGTATGATTCGCACCTGAGCTCAATGCCGCGCTGGAGCATGGACTTGAACTTCTGCGTGAGCGAAAATGGCACCTTGGCTGCACATTTTAGACACATCACAAGCTATAGCGTTAGCCTCCACCCACGGATGATAACAAGCAAGAGCCACGTATAACGGATACGTTTGCATGGAGAATGCATACCGAGCACAAATCCGCCAAAGAAGTAGCTCATGAGGCCCATCATGACAAAGTTGGAGACCATGAACGTCATGTTGCCCTTCATCATCTCGAGCATGCTGTTCGGGTTCATCATCTGGTGCATCGCCTCGCTCTTGACCTTCTCACGAAGTGCGCCCTTCATGCCGTGCTTCTTCTGCGACGCCGTGTAGTAGTGCTTGCGCATCGCGAACGCGTCCGGCGTGATGAACTTGGAGTTGAACCGCGTCATCTGCGCGCGCTTCACCGTGTTCCTAATAGCCGAGACACAGCTCCCATTGATGCACAGTTAGCCACACGCACAATACTCCTCGTATCGCAACTAAATAAAGAGCAAGCGTACATGGGGCGCAGCTCATCGACCGCAGCGATCTTCTCGGTCTTGAGCAGCAGCGTCACGTAGTGGCGCACCATGGCCGAGCAGCCAAAGATGATCACCATGGGCAGCACGACCCAATCGCGGATGCTCGGGTCCAGAATGATCTCCACCATCGCAACTGGCGCTAGTAGATGCTACTTTCGCTTGTGCGGATGTCCCTGTTAGCGATATGCACTGTGGGCTTGGAGCAATAGACAGAGGCAGACGTGCGTGGCCGTCTTCCTGTCTTCGTCACTTGCTTTCGCTTGTGCTTGATGCTAATGAACAGGAAGGGGGGAGACGCAGGCTGTTGGTGGCGAGGGTCCACTATTGAGAGTGGAACACGCGGAACCAGCTCAACCGCACTCTATTATGATCAGAAACATTTCATCCAATCATAAACCATAAACTAAACTTTCTAGCCAATGGAAAGTGAGCGCATTAACGCAACCTTCGCGTCACCTTTGCTAATTTTAACCAACTCCACAATCCTCAAACAGCGCATCTCGCACAGAGAAGAACAAGCTCGACAAGCGCGAAGTACAGCACGCCCCTAACTGAATCAACATGCTTCGTCGAGTGGTTCTACGCGCGCGTCGCCGCATCCCAGGACGCACTGCGGGGCACGAGAGCTCCGAAATCGGCGGCCCCGGCTCGGAGAGCAACGGCTCGCTCGACGTGTACCACTGCAGCCGCAAGGGCGAAGAAGGCTTGCTCGAGGCGATCAACCGTCGTGAAGCGGATCTCGAAGGGCTCAAGCTCCAGGACGGGCTCAAGCTACTGCGTGCGCGCGCCAAGCACCACATCTTGAACGTGCAGAGCGAGGAGCAGAGCGCGAGCCACGCGTGGGTGCGCCTCCAGCGACTCTACGAGGTCTTCCAGCGCGCGCAGGCAGAGCAAGAAGCGCTTGCACTCGCTGCGAGCAAGCCCCGTGATGAAGGGCTCCGCACGCTCTTGGAGAAGCATATCTGTCCACCTGGCGTGATTCTGAGAGACCTGGAGGCGATCACAGAGGAGTTGCCGCAGGGGTTCACGCCGCAGATGTTCATGTCGCTGGGCAAAGTGCTCTACGAAGAGATGCTGGCGTCGCAGCAGCGCAATACGATCGACCGCGATGCGTTCGAAACACTGGGGGATCATCTGTATGCGCAAGCTGTGTCGGTGTCCGCCTAATTGAGCGTGATATCATGGTCGCTGGACCGGGGTTGTCGTCGTCGTCGTCGTCATTGGTGACCCAACACAAAGGTGAATGTATTGTGTACGGCTTTGCATGATGGTAAGTAGTATTATGAATAATTAGGATTTATATGTTTGCATGGACGCTTTGACTCCACCCGCAGGAAGGAAATAGCCTCACGCACACCACCAGTAACCCAATTTCAAGTAAGTATGTATTGGCGAGTCATCGTGTTATGTGTCTGTATTCTAGTCACTATATCATTCATTGGGAGTCTATGCCTTGAGCAGTGCTTCCACTGGTCCAAGCCCCTTTTTTTCGAGCTCCTGGTCCGTGAAGAGCTGGATCAAGTCGCCATTCTGCTGCGCGATGACGAGACTTGGGATGCCGGCCTTGATCTCCGTCACGCCAATTTCCTCTTGCTCTCGGCGCAGGCACACGCCGTACTACAAAATGAGGTGATACCAGTCATTCCGTCAACAGTTGCATCGTCAACCCGCTGTTGGTATTATGAACATGGTGCTCACCTTGCGCTTGAGCTCGTTGCGGTGCGCGCTATCGAATGGCACGGCCCACCACGGCCCCTGCTTATCCTTCATGTGCATGTCCTGGTCCTCTTCCGTGCGGTCCGAGCCGACGAACACGATCTCCAGCTGATGCTTCTCGGCGTTCACCTTCTTGTAGAATTTTTTGAGGGATGGCTGCAGTACACGGCAGTCTGGGCACCAGTCTCCCTGTATCATCATCATGTACAACAACAGCACGCATCAGAATACTAGTAGGCATTTCGATTAAGCAAGAGGATCCCAACAGTACCAAGCCTACTAACGCACCCCAAAGTAGAACGCGAGCACCTTGCCGCACACGGCGTCGTCGCCCTGGATGCTCTCGCCCTGGGCGTTCACCAGCGTCACGTCCTTGAGGATCGATGCGTCGTTGTTGCTCATGATGGTCGGCTCTTTTGCTCGTTGCTTTGCTTTGTCTTGTCTGACTGTGTGTGTGTGTGTGTTGTGTGGGGGTTGCTTGGGGTGTTCGGGCCTGGGGAGCTCTTCGCCAATCAGAGGAGGACAGGCTCTGTGCACACCTTGCCATCTGGTTTCCCCGACTGTTATTGCTTGAGCGTGTTGTCGCATATCAACCCGTGTCAACACCTTCGCCAGTTGATGGGCTACCTAGCGTTCAGACTGAACGTGAGCTTGCTTGGGGGTGGATGGATACGATTGGATTGGATGCGATCCTATGGGAAAAGAGGGGCAGCCGCTTTTGATCCAAACAACTTGAAGTGAGGCGATGGACGGCTGGCTCGCAATGAAAAACGTTTTCGAACTGTATGTGCTGTGGTTTAGCGGGTACAGTAGTTTTGCTGTTGGTCGGCTCGTGATAAATTGAACGCTTCTAGAGCCACTTCTCCAACGCGCTCGCGCCGTCCTTCTCGACGGTTTCCGCGCCGTGGAGGTCGATCAGCTCGCCGTTCGGGTGCACGACCACGAGGCTCGGGACGCCGCCCTTGCGGTCCGTCACGCCGACTTCGCGCTGCTCTTTGCCAGCGCACACGCCGTACTATTACAGATAAACATAAAGGTAATCAACCATAACGGTTAAAGTGCGATCCAAGCCACTTGCATTCGTACCCGCACATAAACGATATGAAGTCCTCATGCTGTACCTTGCGCTTGAGCTCATTGCGCAACTCGCTCTCGAACGGGATCGCCCACCATGGTCCCTGCTTGTCCTTGAAGTACGCAGCCTGGTCCGCTTCCGTGTTGTCCGAGCCAACAAACACAAGCTCGAGCTGCTGCTTGTCAGCGTTCACCTCCGTGTAGAACTGGTTGAGCGTCGGCTGGAAAGCGCGGCAGTCTGGGCACCAGTCCGCCTATTATTCATTGTGTTCGTCCATACAAATGCAAAGGATACAAGACGCAACAATTCAGACATTAGACATAATAATAATAAGCCCTATATGCAAGAAGAGCTACGCGTACCGCGAAGTAGAGCGCGAGCACTTTGCCGCGCGCCACGTCTTCGCCCGCGCTCTTGTCGCCCTTAGCGTTCTCGAGCTCCACTCCGTGCAGAAACGACGCGCTCATGGTGCTGAAGTGTGTTGCTGTTGCTAGTAGAGTGTTAACGTGAGTGCGTCGTGTGCTGCTGCTGCTGGTTGGCGCTCTTACTGCTGCTGCTGCGAGGAGTGCGCCAAGTGAGCTTCTTGTGAGAATGGCCGCCATAAGTGTGATCTTTCTTGTGAGGAAAGAGCAGGGTTGGCTGTTTCTGGTGTCGTAACGTGTTGAAATATAGAACAAAGCTTGACGACCCGTAGCGACACATTTAGAGCTCAATTTTAGCCAATTGAAGCCAATCATGATGGATCTGAGGTCATCCGTCAATGGCACTTGAACATTCATTCGTGTTGCATAATTTTTCTCGCGATCATATGCGAGACTGCTATTGGTACAAAAAATGAAAGTGGAAGCGAAGCACCTATGAGGACTCATAGGTGCTTCGCTTCCACTTTCATTTTTACTTGTACCGGTATTTAGGTAAGTAACCATTTCTCGAACGCCTTCACACCGTCCTCTTTCACACGCTCAACGCCGTCGCGGGCAATGAGATCGCCGTTGGCCTTGATGATCAGCAGAGTTGGGAGCCCGCCCAGGCGATCCGGTACGCCGACTTGCTCTTGCTCTTTTCTTGCCGCCACCAAGTACTATACATTCATACAACATGAAATAGGAGTGTTAGTCATGCTCGTGATTGTAGTCTACGGAGTCTATCACTGCTTACCTTGCGCTTGAGATCATTGCGTAGCTCATTGTCAAAAGGGATCGTCCACCACGGTCCGTGCTTCTTCTTAAAGTACGCGAGGTGATCTTCTTTCGAGTTGTCTGAGCTCACAAAGATGATCTCCAGCTGAGACTTCTTGGCGTTCACGTCTTCGTAGAACTTGTTTAGGGCTGGCTGGAGCTCCTGGCAATATGGACACCACTCGGCCTTTCATGGAGTACAGGAGCAACGCACTCACACAAGTAAATGCGACAGATGGACAAAAGCAGGGCAAGCGGACAGAAAGCAGACTTACTGAAAAGTAGAGCGCAATCACTTTGTCGTGCACGGCGTCTTCGCCCTGGATGCGGTCGCCAGTGGCGTTCACGAGCTCCACGCCTCGGAAGATGGACTCATTCATAGCCGCTACAGATGATAGGTCGATAGTCTCCCTTCTGCTTTTTCCTTGTCGTGAACGTGGCAAATCTGCAAATGACTGACCTGTTTGCTCACTCATCATGAGCTCTTTTGACATTTTGCTTGGTGTCGCTACGTGTCGTCAATTTTCCGCCTTCCCACAACCCGTGTCAACTCTCTTTCAGTGAGTTTCGACCAATCAGCTCTCTTATTGGTTAAGTAAATTATCCAATCAAAGGCCATTATTATCGCACGACATAACTGACGAACACGAGCTAACTTCAAGATCGATTTGACGGGCTGATAATTTTTGTCACACCCCAGGTCTGGGCGAAAAGCAGCAGCAATTATGACGGCCATGGCCCCCACATGTGCTTGACCAAGCACTCAATATGAGCGTACCCCTCACACACATCGACTGTATAGCCCACCGCCACCACCAAAAACACTGGTTCGCCACGCCTCACGCCCTCCCTCACAAAGCCTACCTTCTTATCGCGCTTCTATCCGTTTCTAGGCTGTTTTGAAATGCGCAACTCTAAAAATAGATCACGCGCGCAATTCTGATTTATCTCGCTCCTCTCATTGGCTGAAAAGAGGTATCAACCCGTCGCTCATTGGCTGGATCTGAGCCCGAGAGAGAGAGTGAAGTTGTTGGTTACTTTCCAAAAGCCGCGAAGCCCCAAGAGAAAGTGGGGATATTGAGCCAAGCAACTAACAGCGGCAAGCGACCAAACGAACGCGCGGGGGCCAGCGACTGACCGAGCGACAGACGCGCAGGACTAAGCGGCGACCGAACGCACAAACGTCATTCAGAAGCCTGTAACCTGCTGCGTGTCTGTGAGTGCGTGGCGATCCATCCATTTCGCCCCTCACTAGTGTGATATTCGCGTCGCAGAGAGTGAGCGCTAACTTGGGTAGACAAGCCCGCATTGCTGGCTGGCGTTTGTTGCTGAGCCGAATTTCCATTGGTTCCATTGGCTCCATCGGCGCGTCCTTTCGGAGAGGCAAAGGAGCCAGCGCGGCGCGTTTCGCTGATACATCGAGTTGCTGGTTGGACGAGGAGCTACCAGCGGTTGGGCTGAGAGCGCCATTCGCGCGTGTGGGCGATCACTCACTGGCGGTTTGGCAGACTAGAAGCACCCCACCCGCGCTCAACGGCAGTGTACGTTGTTGTATTGCTTCTCTCTTTCACAATGCGTGAGTGAACGATGTGCTGAATACAGAAACACTCACCGCTGTACGTGGCGCGCATGGGTTTGCTTAAATAATTGGCCACAGGTTGAGATGATGAACGAGCGCCGACGCACGCTGCAGACTGTGAAAGTGGACCACTACGACGGCCAGTCGATCTACAGCAACAATGAGCTCATCTACGAGCTCGGCGGGTACCTCGGCGGTGGTGCAGCAGGCGTGTAAGTGTCGCACCCCGATTGTAATAGCGCCATTGTATGGGACAGTGGTGTTTAACCAACAGTTTGTGTGTGTTTTGGCTCATATCCTATGTGTCGGGCCGCGTTTGATTTTTGGCTTGTTGCAGTGTCTATGAAGCGTTCTGCATGCGGACCAAGCAGGTAATGCCTCGCATTTGCCTTGATGTGCTTGGCTTGAACCATGGAGGCTAATGGAGAGATACAATTCGATGTTAAATTACAGCACGTGGCGATCAAGATCCTGAACCCAGTCGGCTACAAATTGCTCCCAAGCGCGTTGTTAGCGCGGTGCATCGTAGCGATCAAAGGAAAGCCGCTGGACACCGTGCCATCGCCAGACCAAATGCCGTTTGTCCGTCACAACAACCGAGGCAGCAGCAGTGCATCGTCGTCATCCAGGCCAATGCGCATCGAGTGAGTTGTGATCCTTTTGTTGATACGATGTGGCCTTCATATCAACAGCTTATGGCCCTTACACGCTTATATCGCCATATGTATGCATCAATAGAAATGTGTGGTGGCTGATCCATCCGACGACCAAGCAGGCGATTGCGGCGTTCGAGGACCCACGCACAGGCATGATCCGAGAGCTCACGCTGCCGCAGTGCATCGAAATCTGGGGCTCGGCGCTGAACGTGGAGAGCCCATCATTAGAGGACCCCGCAGCAGCTACAACTGAACTTTACCAGGAGGTCGAAGTAAAGAACCAGGTGCTCAAGATTCCAAAGATCCCGAAAAAGTTCATCAAGTTTGCGTACACGCGGCGCTCGATTCACCGCGAGATCTCCAACATGTCGGGGCTGGACTTCCACGAGAACGTGCTGCGGCTCGACGAAGCGCTGGAGCTCGTTCAGGATAGCAAGTGCACGACGTTCCTCGTGCTGGAGCTCGCGGCGGGTGGAGAGCTCTTTGATCGCATCAAACTGGACTGCGGCACCGACGAAGCTACGGCACGACGCTATTTTCGCCAGCTGATCTCCGGCGTCGCATTCTGTCACTCGTCTGGGATCTGCCATCGCGACCTGAAGCCCGAGAACTTGCTGTTGGCGGACACGGAGGAGCACTCAACGCTAAAGATTGCTGACTTTGGGCTCTCTGCGATCTTTGCGTTCACGGACAGCGAAAATGCTGACGGTGCTGGGCAGTGCATTCGTCGTCTTCGCTCCGTCGTGGGCTCACCGCACTATGTCGCCCCCGAGGTGCTCATGGATGCAGGGCAGGGCTACGACGGCGCCAAAGCAGACGCCTGGTCCATTGGCGTGATCCTGTACGCGATGATCGCAGGCAACCTGCCTTTCGGGAAAGACTTGCTCAAGTGCTTGCGCTACGACAAGTTCCGCAAGTGGTCGTACAACACCAAGTACAGCGACGACGACCCCACCGACGAAGTGATTTTCCCGTCCTGGTTCTTCCCGCAACACTTTACGCTGGAAGTGAAATCGCTCATTGCTCAGCTGCTCTATCCGGACCCATGCATGCGCTTGGCGGTGGAGGAAGCGCAGCGCCACCCGTGGGTGCTTGACCAACTGATCAAGAAGTCCAGTCCAATCTCGATCAATGACAGCAGCCCACCGTTGAACAGTCCGAACGCGATGTCGTCTCCACCTGTGACGCCGTCTTCCTACAAGAGTCGGTCGAACGTTGTCGTGAATATCCCTCAAAACACGATTGAGCAGGAGCATCGATGGATCAACATGGCGACAGCGCGCTCTGGAATCACGTCTCCACATGGCTTCAATCGCCCAGTGGGATTGTCGATTTGTCCTCCATCGCCGCAGAAAAACGCTCGCCCGATCCATTTGGTTGGAGGGTACATGCCGTGCGTCGACGAAGAGAGCTCGCCTCTCTCGGGACAAACGCCTCCGACTTCGCCACGCAATAACTGCAACCTGGAGAGCAATGCATCAGCTGCTACGCTTGAAAAGTCCCAGTCCCTCAACCTCCGAGATGCAGAGAGCGCAGCGTGTCTTCAGTTTGATCTTGAGCACGAGGAAGGCGAGGTCGAGCCTGTGGATCAACTTGGTGCTGGAGATGAGTTTGCTGAAAGCCTAGAAGAAGGCGAGGACGCTGACGAAGTTGAGTGCACTGAAGAGTCGTCTTATTTGCCCCAGCAAACAGAACCGGCAGCATCGTCGTCGTCAATGCCGACGAGCCGAGAGGTCTCTCGTCGATTCATCTCGCCGCCTCTCGCGATCGAGTCTCACGGATCAATGTTCCATCGCAGCAACCAGCACCGACGCAACTCGCCTCCCGAATTGTACCTCTCGCGGTTTGAGAAAAGCGTCAAGCTCGAAGAGATCCGACCATTCAACCTCGAGCTGCTGGATCTCAATTTCTCGTCGAGTCCGTCGCTTTCCTCCACTCCAACGGGGGAATCGCACTTGTCCACTATGACCCCTCCCACTTCTTCGTCGTTGATCGATCCGATGCAAACAGCGGACCCGCCGGCTTGCAATGACCACGTCGCCCGGTCCACGCGCTTCATGACGGCTCTGCCAGCGCAGTTGGTGTTGTCCAAGATCGAGACGATCGTCGCCGCGAACCCAAGTCCTCTCCCGTACCCGTACAAGAACGTCCCGCAGCGCGTGACGATCGACTGGGCCAACTACCAACTGGAAGTGCGCTACGGGAGCATGCTCACGTGCACGGTCCAGGTGTTTCTCTACCAGCGCGGCGTGTACGTGGTCGAATTCCGACGCGGCCAGGTGGGTTGGTGCTTTTCGACCATTGTTGATGTGTACAGATGTCTAATGTAGGATCTAACTGTGTGTGATGTTGTTTTTGTTTCGTGTGATCATATATCTGTGCAGGTGGAGATCTTCCAGTTCAAGCGGTTCTATGAAGACATTCGTGCCAAGATCTCGGAGAGCGTGGAGAGCAGTCCGGACTCGCTGCTCTCGTTCCGGAAGCGCAACAAGTCGATTTGTGGCAACGATGAACTCTGATAAATGCGAGAAAAATACAAACCAAGCGCGGATTATGACGCAACATCCTCCAGAGTTGCGCTCGCTTTCTCTGTCTCTCTATCCCTGTGTTTGGGAGTAACATCTTGATACTAGTGCACTTGAAGCCACCACTTTCGCCTAACAAGGTCCGTTGTTAAAGCGCCATTGTCTACAGAGTCATTCGTGTGCGAGCGCTCTATCTGTTATTTCCGATGTGAAGTGGCAGTTGCCGCCTTCTTCGCGCTCTGATAATGCGATTTCCGTCGGTGCTTGAGAACGCGCAGGTACGGGGCTGTGACGGAGGCGGACGCAGGCTTTGATGAATTTGTAGTTGCTGCTAATGAAGATGACGCCGCTGAGAACACCACCGACTGAGCTGCCCCGCCGGTCGACAGATCGTCCGTGGAGTTTTTCTTCTTGAGGCGGATGTAGGGGAGCGTGGTGCTCGTGAGACTGAGCCCCCACTGCTTGCGAGAGCTTCCACTACCACTTGTAATGGATGAGGTGCCACTCGCATGCTGGTGCTGATGGCTGCTGGACGCCGCTTGGTAATGGGGATGAAAATTGTCTTCACGAGTTGACTTCAGAGCGTGAAACCTGTCTCGTAGGTCGTCGATAAAGCCCAGATTGCTCCGAGGGGACGGAGAGCTACGATGAGAAGCTTCGGTTTCATCGAAGGTGGTGGTATTGGGTGGCTGCGCTGACGAGAACTTGGGCGAGAGCTGCTGGCTCAGTAGTGGCAGCTTGAGGTGTCCCGACTGTTGCTGTTGTTGCTTTGAGTCGAACTCCGGTTGTCTGCTGCCAATACCGCCAATTCTCAGCTTGAGGTTGCCGATTTCGAGATCCTTCAGCTCTTTTGCGAGCTGGAGCTCCGTTTTCTCGATCTCTAGGTTGCCCACGCGAAACTCCATCATCAGCACTTCTTTGAAGAGCGCATGGTCCGATAGCGACGAGCTCTGTACGATCGCTCCCCGGAAGTCCTCCATTCGCGTCTCTAGTCTCGTGAGCTCTTGCAAAACTGATGCTTTGCGATGCGTCAGAGCCTCGAGTTCCTCCAGAGTCCTCTGCTTGGACTCTACACTCGCTTTCTGATCGCCTTGCTGCTCTCTGGATGATGGCGCAACCTTGTGCTTCGTAGTGGGAGGTTCACCAGACGAAGAGACTACGACGGCGGCCTCCTCCTGGTTCTTCTCTGCAATAGCCAGCACATCGATCTCGGGTCTCATCGAGCCTTCAAGCTTGCTCTCCTCTTCCACAGAGTGCTGCTCACTGTCGCTTGTTGTCTGTGCGCTTTCCGCGATGGATTCAATCTGAAGCACAAGGAACGCATACAATCAGCATTTCATCCCAGGAATTGGTTATCACAACAGGTCAGGTAGCCCGCCAGCCATTACCTGGTAATCAATCTTGAGCAGCGCCTCACGCACTCGCAGCCGCTCTGCAAAGTACCGCGTGATGTGCTGCCGCACCTCCTGGAGCTGCGCCTGGATCGCTTCGGCACTTGGTGCTTTCTCGGTATCGTCATTTTCGTCCTCGTTGTTGTTGTTGTTGTTGCTGTTATCACTGCCGTCATGAAATCGAAGTGCTGGGCTCTTTGGAGTGAAACGCTGGCAGTTCGCTGGACTTGGAGCTTCCCCACCAATCAGATCTTGTTGGCGGACGAGCTGCTTCTTCAACGACGTGATCTCATCGCGCAAGCTCGAGATCACCGATACGTACTCGGTGATATGGTGATCCACACTCAGCACGTTCCGGGTCACCGTGGTCTTGATGTTCTTCGCGCGGTTCGCGTACTTGAGCGTGTTGAGCGTCTCCTCCAGGCTCGTGGCCGCGAGGCTGATGTTCGCGATCATCACCGTGCGGCAGTTCCCGCCGAGCGAATCCTTGAGCAAGCGCGTCAATTTGCTGTCGCGGTACGGCACAAACGACGCGGCCGACGCGCCTTTCTCACCCAGCGCATTGATGCAATTTCCAAGTGCAAGCAGCGAGCGGTTGATGTTGGCGCCTTCGAGCAGCCGCTGGCCGCGGTTCTGCGTCACTGCGGCGCGCTCGCTGCCCGCGAGGTCGACGAGCGAGAGTTTGCCGAATTTCACGACGGTCGTCATCGCGTCCTCAGCACTCGCGCCCATTGATTCGCCCTCAAGCTCCATTGACGAGCTACTTGTCTTCTCTCTCTGCTCGACGAGGACTTGCAGCACCGCGTGAGATCGCGATGACACCGCGTTCGCTGCGGTCGCCTCCTGCGAGCGGTGCTTGTTGCCTTTACGCAGCAATTTCATCACTTCCAGCGCGTTGCAGGCCTCGATCTCCGAGATGCCCGCGATGATCGGGCCTTTGATCGGGTCTTCTCTCAAGTCCAGGAATTCGTTCCCAGCAGCACTAGGAAGCGTCGACGTCGACGGATTCACCAGCAAGTCGCGAATGTTCTCGTTGTAGACCTCGAGAAAGGACACCGTCACCTTGTACGTCACGTTTGCGAGCGGGTCCGCATGCACTCGCGCAATGTTCTGGAACAAGTCCTCGAGCGTGAGCGCCATGATCCCCGGTTGGTCGGGCGTCCCGAGCATCGTGTACGTCTTGCCTGCGCCCGTACACCCGTACGCGAACACCGTCGCGTTGAAGCCATTGAGCACGCCGTGGATCAGGAACTTGGTGGTGTGGAAGTAGACCGTTTGCTGCCCGTCCTCGGGGGTGAACACATAGTCGAACGCGAACCGCTTCTCGCGCGAGCGGCGCTGGGTGGCCGGCACTGTCGCATTGCGTAATTTCCGGATCGGATGGCTCGTGTGCCTTCGTACTGGCGAATGATTCCCAGCAGCGTCCGCGCTTCCACCGCCCGCTGCTGCATCCAGGACCACCACGAGCTTGTGGTCGAGCACCTTCACGATCTCCTCGTTGTCGCGGTCGTGGCCCAAGTGCGGACGCAGCCGCACAGTCACAAGGATATTCGCCTGACCTGCCCACATGGCTTGTCGGAACGCGTCCGTATCAACGTCGACGACATCGTTCGCATGACTAACACCATCATCTTCGTCGTCATCGTCTTGCTGGCGATGCGAGCTCAGCATGAACGTCTTCGCCTGGCTGAGCTGCGGGAGGAACGCCCTACGGCGCTGGCGCGGGGTCTTGTCTTGAGCTGCTGTTGCCTTGTCAATCGCTCGCGCGTGCATGCCTTCCATGCGCGCATGGCTCGACATCGGGCGGAAATCGGCTGCTGCTGACTGCAGTTCTTGAGAAAACAGTTCTCCTCCGCGTCCAGTTGAGCGTCGCAGGAGCGACATTGGCGATCCGCCAGTCTGCGGTAGTGTGCGATATGCTTCGCCGTCTCCTATGCACGGTAGATAGAGTCACGAGGCGCGCATGTGCGCTTCAGGCGGATCAGGAGCGAGACGATGGTGGGAAGGACCGAGACCGCCCGTGTGCTGCTGTTGGGCAAGCAGCGCGAGTCCGACCGCGCTGCTATAATCACATCGAGTTGGTGCTCTCCGTCACTCCCCCAAAGATAGACAAGGCGGTCATGTAAAAATACACGCACAGAGAGAGAGAGAAGACGCATTCACGCTGGCTTGCAGACCATGTTTCCATTTCCATTGCCGTCCACATTCCCAGCATGACTAATGACCCGAAAATGGCGAGAAGTTAGAAGAAGGTTTTTTACGACGAGCGCCATTTGCAGACCATCATTCCGCAACAAGCGTAATTACGCGCGCACGGGAATGGTCCATTGGGAAAATGGACAGGGATAGGGGTACCTGATGGATCGTGACAGCTTTCAGTCACGATTTTTTGCGCAACGGTTGCGTCCTGTTGACCTTTGCTTGCGACAGAGACAGGCACGTGCTTTGTGGCTTGTTGTTGTTGTGCTTTGGGTGTTCCTTGTTTCTTGTTTGCTGGCTTGTTGATTTGCGCCAGTGGGATCCAACAAGGTGCTTACAAACGAACAAACTTGCCGCCGACGAAGTGTGTGGCTACGGCACATGCAGATCGACTTGCTGGGCTGTTGACCAGCATCAAGGATTCGCGTTGCATGCACCAATCGATTGATCTGCCTTCGTGCGCATGTGATCAAAGCACCTTTGTGGGAATGGCGCATGCCGCCCCATGAAAAGACTGGGCTGGCTGAAGGTGGCGTGCGGGCTTGTGTTTGCTTGGTGATGGTTGACCGATTGTGTGGAAGAAATGATTGCGCTCCGATGCTGAGCAAGCTGGCGTGTCCACAGCATTTTCTTTTTCTGCGCGCGCACACGCACAAGTGTGTTCATTCCTGATTGGTTTGCGGCACTGCAATGCGATAGGGGAAAGTATTGAAACAAAAAGTGACAAATCCAATCTGCCGCAGGCAGATTGGATTTGTAGGTAGATTTCAAGTGCGGCTTTGCTTGTGCAGGAGTTGCATTGACAGGCATATCAAGCACCAGAATGAAAGGAAACGTGCAGGATCTTCTGATCCAAATGCACATGAGACAGCTTGTTCTGCTTGCACTGGCAGGAGAATCCAGAAGGAGCACGGGGGTGGGCTGCCTACCTGGCAAGCATTGGATCATATTGGTCAATCAAATCCGAGGAGCCACAGATCCGCAGACTTTGCACAATAATGAAAAGGCGGTGCAGGCGAGCGGAATGCGATCGAGCGGATCTTTCTGATGCATGATCAGCTTCAAAGCTGGGCCATGGAATGCGGCTGCACAACTTGATCATCCCTGTCCCAGGCCGAGCCGAATACAATAATATTATAACAGCCTGGCAATCAAAAGCGCCACAATTGCGCTCCCTTGACGACTGTGTGTTGCCTGAAACGAGTGGATAAGCTCCTTGTGCTTGCATGTCGACCAGGGTATTCGTTCGTTCGCATGGGTGACAAAACACTCTCCACAAGCAGAAGCGCCAGCGCGAGTGCAACAGCGGTTACCAGAGTTAACTGCTGGATCTGAGCCATGAATGCAAAAAAGACTTGCGGTGGGCTGAGCAGTCAGCAACGAGCTGATCTTCCTGGTCAATCCATTTATCCGTCCGTCCACGCCCGTCCATCCGCAGGATCCTTCTTTTGCACCCGGGTAACCAGTCATCTGTCCTTTGTATCCAGCCATCCAGTCAATCCAGTCGTGCATGCATGCATTTGAGGTCACAGTCCCGGTGCATGCGGCATTTCATTTCATCTGTGACTCGCTCGCTGCTCCCATGCACGACCAGAAACAGCCCGAACCAGGTGACTGGGCGGGTCTTCAACGACCACATCCCACGCCGTCTCAGATTACTCACAGGAGGACAGAGATCCCCGTTATACTGACCTGTACCCTCGAACGAGTGATGTGTCAGGCCAGTCAGTCCTGTCTTGTCCGTCCAAGTAAATGGCGCCATCGACCGAGATGTTCACACGTTGAACATGCGATTGCTTCAATTTTTATTAAACGATTTGCACTTTGTGCACTTTTCGCAGCCCGCCACTGGTGTGTACCGTTACAGATCCGGTCTGTCCATTTACAAGCCGACCACCACGCACGTTCCCCACGCGTCCGTCAGTCAATCAATTGCTCGATCGATGCTTGGGGCTAAAGTTCATTTTTGTCTGAGCAGCAAATCGCATGAGAGGCATCAACCGACGACCACTGCAAGGCCCAGCATCCGGGTCACACCATTCAAAGAGAGCCTTTGCCCTCGTGCGATTGTGTGACTTGTATTACAACAGGTCAATAATAATAATGAGACGATCTGGCCCGATCTCTCTGGAAGAGCTGACAGATTCTACACATCTGATAGAGGAGTCCCTTGGATGTTGAGACCGCAGTTTGCTCGCTCGTTACATACGCGATCGCACACAACGAATGAGCGCGCAAGTGGACAAAACAGGTCTCGACAATTGACTTGTTGACTTGTCACGGGTGGACGCGCATGCGTGACCGTGAGTTGTCCAGTCAGTCGGCGCATAGAGCAACATGCTTCGCAATTCGCAAGTTGTTGTCGGTTGCGGAGGTCTACAACAAAGTCGTCCGGCTCGAATGTGCACCACTCAAACAACAACGTACAGAAAAAATATCAGCGCTACAGTGTTGTTGTTCAGAGAATAGCACGCACGGTTTGCTAGAGCAAGTCTTATCGTTGAGATGCAAATCAAATCAGCACCAGTGCCGCAACGAGCGACTGCGCAAGTGTGCTACACTTTGAACCGGAACCTGATGCAGGAACAGGTGCCTGTGAGTAAGTTGCAAGTCCGCACAAGTCCACAACACGGGTTGTTACTATTAAATACTGTACGCATTCGCTTGTTGAGATTAGCATATATTTGCACGCAAATTGCGCAAGTTTCGCCCAACAACTTGCGTGGTTTGTACAGTTTGCGCAAGTCACTCCACAACAAGCAACAACTTTGCGTGATCTGTACAGTTTTGCAGTTGTTGCCACTTCGTGCGATCAAGACGCCACCATCGAGTTCAGAGACCAGGCGCAAGTAAACACCACTTGCCTGTCCTGTCACTTCAACCTGCGGCGGGCCGACTGGCAAGGTCTTGTTGCTCGTTGTGGACACGGAAAGAGGACACGTGCGTACACGCGATTTTTCTCGCCGTGGCCCTGGACAACCACTCGGCAGACTCCGGCTCCGGATCCCTGGTTTGTTCGCTCTCCCTATCCACATCCCCAGCTGTATGCGCATGACGCTGGTAGACGACTGATCTGTATAGCTACAAGCCTCTTCCACACACGCAGCACATGCTGGACGATCCGCCACCGCCTGGACGTGACCAACCCCACCACACCTGCTGCTGCCGGTACTGCTCAGAGCAACTAAGCGAGCGGCCCCAGCTGCCTCTTGTGAGCACCTCCAACCAAAGTCAAACGAACGAGAAAGTCGGTTGCATGAAATAAGAAAGAGTGAACACCCGATGGACGGATGGTCCCCTCTATAAAATGGCTCGCACCGGATGCAAGGGCCTGATAGGGACTTGATAAAGAGGGCAACCGACCTCAGGACCAGGTCTCAGGTTGAGACACATCACATTTCTGTTTCCGTGGTACAAAACTTAGGGGGGACTTGAAGATCTGGTCAATTCTGTGATACTGGAAGCCAACCAAAAAACCCACATTTTTGTGCCAACAAATTGCAAAAATAAATGTTTTTTGGTGTACCGTTTTGTTCACTTCATATTTGTATGGGAACTCTTCTTTTGCAAGCCACGGATAGAAAATCAAGTGAAAAAATGGGGCAAAGAATGATGACCATTCTCAAATGGGTTCACAAGTCCAATATTTACTCTCACACACTTGCAAAACAAATTCTCAGACGAGAGAGCACGTTGCCATGTTTTTCTTGGCGCATGGCACCATTTGTTGGTCACGAGCGCGAATTCTCCACCAGGCGATTGCTTATTTGTGCGTGCTGTGGGCTTTCAGGTCCGACAGGCGCAACATGGCGTAACCATTCCGTGACTTGTTTGTCAATGGTGCAGCACACACAAGCTGCGCGTTTTTCTGACAGGTTGCCAGCGCAACAACATGCAACTTGTCGAGCAAAGCAGGGGCTTGCGCAAATTCAAATTGCAAGTTGTTTGGAGCACACAAAGTCTTTGCAGACATCTTGCGTCGAGTGAATAACGCACACAAGAGCCCTTCTTGGGTGACAAGCTGTTCAACTTGACTGATTGAAGGACTCATTGCGTCACACGCACATGGTGTCGGTCTCAGTTCAAATGGATCTCTTCTGGTCAGTGGATGAACTGGCGACTTGAGTGACGAAACAGGCCAGATGAGGACATCTGGCCAGCTTCGTCACTCCTCTGGCCTTCGTCTCATTGGAAATGCAGGCGACCACAGGGACCGGGAGGCAGCAGACGGTCATCCCGCTTTGACAAAGCCAAATGGACCAGGTGGCGGACGAAAATGTGCACTATGCAAGCGCTCTATTGCCTCCCAGCGTGTCATCCCAGCCATCGCCCAGCCGGCTGATTTTGCTTTTCTATGGTGGTGGTGGATACAATGAACTCATTTAGGGCACTCTCTGCGACAACTGGAGCATCAAAATTTTCAGGAACCACACACCACTTTGAAAGGTCTTGTTTTGTCTGAGGCATACAAACTTTCATATAAAATTGAAAAGGACGAATCCCAACATGTCAGAAAAAGGATGCCAATCAATCATGAGCAAAGCCCAGGGGTCACTGTTCTTCAACTGAACCTCCAAGAGGAGCACCCATCACATCAGACCACACTCAGCATAATCACCGCACTTCTACATCGACTGAACCATGCCGAACAACTTGAGTTGTTTCTGGCTGGAACCTCCAACACAAGAAATAAAAGTCCGGTCGGCCACGCGCTTCAGACCAATTCCAGCCCCGCGAGGTCAGCGCACCAACCTGCTCTCTCTTGGCTTGGTGTGCACTGCGTTGAGTTGAGCCAGTCAACTATTGCGCGCCACAGCGAGGCTTCTCCAACTTTTTGTGAGCCAAGTTGGGGCTCATAACAACTTGCTCGATCCGGCTTTGTGCCGCGATGTGGGACTTGTCTCTCACTTCTTGATGGCCCCAAAAGGACAGAAACAGGCCGCAGCAGTGTTTGACAGCAGAGCCAACACTCTGGACGCAGAAAACGGCCACAATGAGATCCCTACCCCCATCTTGACTTGCTTTTTGCACCAAATGGGGGAAAATGCCAGTCAATTGACCTGAAAACCAGTCAGTTGGTGGGCTCTGAACTTTTAGCGGCAGATCGATTTTTGCTCTTGCTTCAAAGTAGTACACTGTACTTGCAATATTCACCACACAAGCAATGCTTCTTGAAAGAGAGAGCCAGCGAGCGAGTGTCTGTTACAGTAATGCAGTCGTCGGACAAAAGAGAGGTGGTCGTTTGCTTTACGTGAGCAAATCCGCAAAGTGTGGCAGCATATATCCAACTTTGTTGTGTCCCTCAAGGTGCTTCAATCAAAACATTGAGAGGGGTAGGGTGACCCGCCTTTCTGGTCGTGATGAAAAGTCACCTAGCCCTCGGATGCGCCTTTCTCTATTCCTGCGGCTCGACTCTTCTCTATCCCCCATTTTTTCTCCCGCTCCAACCCTCCATCCAGTCCAGCAAGACCAAAACGAAATCACTTGGATAAAGTATGCGGCCACCCTGTCCAGCCAGACTGAGTTTTTGTGCTGTGCCCTAACTTGCCTTGTTGTTGTTTGTTGGTTGACCGAGAAACGTCAGTTGGCCCCTGTCAGTCGCGGATTTGCGGAAAGAGAAGCAGAACAAAACAAGCAAGCAAGCAAAACAAGCAAGCAGGGATCAACAACACACAAACAAACAAGTGTTGTTTGTTGCTCACTTAATCCAGTACTCGCGCATTTTGACCATCAAAGTCCGCGATTACCGTTCCAGCCGATTCCCACACCAGATCAAGCTGGATTGCTGCTGCCAGAATCCAGACATGCGCGGAATCGTCGCCTCGGTGACGTCGTGCATTGGCGGCAAGGAGGAGAAGTTCGCGGTGCAGGTCCAGCCGCTGCGCGCGCACCGGTACTTTGCGTACAAGAGCCTGCGCGACTTTGACGCGCTCTGGAGCGCCATGGAGGAGATCGTGGCCGACATCAAGCAGCGCAAGCTGACCGCCGACAAGGAGCCGAGCATGTTCGCCAAGTGGATGGAGAGCTTTGTCGACCACTACGCATTCCGCGCCATCGTCCAGCAGCTGCGCGAGCAGGAGAAGTGCACGATCAGCACGCTCAACGTGTTCCTGCAGGTCGTGCTGCGCCGCGTGTCGGGGCTCTACGTGGAGAACACGATCCTGCGCTGCGGCTGCTGCGACGTCGCGCGCAAGCTCGCGTTCCTCGTGCGCAACTTCCTCGAGTTCGCGCCCAACAGCGTTGAGCAGTCGCGCATGGCCGGTGGCGACGCGTCGCTGTCCCCACAGATGCGCAAGCGCCAGCTCTCCGAGGTGCGTCCAGAATGCGGTGGTGACATCGACATGGAGACCAAGAAGGCGCCGCTCTTCCCCACGCGCGGCGCAGGCGACCGCTCGCCCAAGGCGCGCAAGCTCAGCAGCATGGGCGAGTTCTGCATCCCGACGATCCGCAAGGTCGGTCTGGACGCGCCGAACGCGCTCGGCGGCGGCAATGGCCCAATGTTGCCCACGCGACGCCGCGTGTTCGCCGAAGTGGACTTTTAAAGCCCGTGAAGCAGCACATTATTTAACTAGGGAACACGCCAGTGATAGAAGAAGCCAGCCAGTCAGCCACGTACAGTATTTAGGAAGAGTTCGATTAGAAGCGGGGAGAGCGAGCGAAGAAGCTGCGGACCCCATATTATTTATCATATTATTATGAAACAGTCCAATGATTTCCACACACAACATCCACACGACTTGGCTGTTCTATTTTCGTTTATCTATCTGCAGTGGGGGAGGCGAATGTTTACACCCGCCAGCTTCAACGCAAAGGCGCGAGGGCGGGCGGTGGCCATTGAGGTAGGCTGCCAGCAACAGCATCCCGTTCGGCGTCAGCCATGGTGTGATGCAGATACATACAGAGAGGTGCCGTCCGTCAGTTGGCGTGTTGGCATTTTGGGTTTCGGGTGAGCTATTGCCACGTGGATGGCCTCAAAGCAGTTGAGCTGCCGGTATCTTCAGATCCCAAGATGCGGTGCAACGTGCCCACGTTCTTCCGGTTGGGAACCTGCCTGCCTGCCTGTCCATCCATCCAACCACCAGCGGAGTTGTGTCGACCGATCGGTCAGGCAGGGTGTTTGGCGCCTTTCGTGCATTTTGAAATGGGTGGCATCCACGGATCAGACCAAGCAGTTGATGATCACTTGGTGTGTGCAGGAGCCATGCAGGAAAAGGAATCTTCACCATGAGCAAGCTCGTCTCTGTCATCGCAGCAAGCAAAAGCACAAGGTGGTGATTGGGATTTGCCCGTGGTTGGTGATCAAACGAGTTTCCGAGCGCGTCATGCACAAGATTCGGGAGTTGCTGAGGAGGTGGTGATCAAAGGATCAGATCCGATAGATTAGATCGGCCGATGAGATCCTATTCCTTCCGATACATCCGCGTGTGTGTGGGGGGGGGGGAT
>JAASGK010000185.1:0-35408 GCA_023334195.1 Globisporangium emineosum
CGCGATCCGAGGGAAGGGCCACCCCGAGTACCCCTGAAGGGCCAGAGGCTCGATCAGTGGTGCTACGTCGGTAGGGAACGAAGTTCCCGGGTGTCTTTCGGCACTTCCACACAACCACGATTTGACGTAAAGCGCGTCAAATATTACAGTAATACTTTCGAAATGATGTATTATCGGATTTAGTAGATATTTTCACCTAAACACTAATTAGAACTCGATCCAAACTGCAAGCAAAAATAAACAACTCAGGTTTTTAGAGAAAGTGATGTAAGCAGATCATGTATTATTTCTCAGATGGACTCAGATGCTGACAACAATGTGTTTTTTAATTTTTTAAATAAAATCAATCGATTATTAGCAAATTGGGAAAAAATGGATTTATTTTTCGTGAACAAAATGTTTTACTGCGAGTTCTCCTTGTTGCGAAAGAAGGAACAAAGGGCGAATATACACGCATAATATCGGGTTCTTCCTATGACCGCAACCAACTGGCTTGCGGTTGGAAGTCCATGCTGTAGGACCAGCAAAGTCTACAAAAAACGGCTCGGACATGGGTCGGGAACCTCCGTAAACTCGAGTCGATTGCTGAGAGTGAAAGTTAGTTCGAGAGGATTCTGGGCAGCATCGAGCTTTTGAGGGAAAATTTCGTTCCGTTATCCTGTAAACGTCGTTATGTGTTTTGAACCCTGGGAGACTTCCGAGTCGAAATCCTTGTGCGGTGATGACCTGCCCTGGATGAAAAGGACTCTAGTACCGCAGCACGTCGAGTATTCAAGTTCCCTCTATCATTTGCAAGCATTTGGGACCCTGGCTTTCGTACCGAGGGATTGATTCGAATTGAAGGGGGAGCGTGCAGGCGTTTCGCGATTTATAATATGCGAACGCTCGCTCAAGACACTCATCGCACTCACTCAATCCAGATCACTCACTCACAAGATCTCTCTCTTCCAGCACAGTTCCTAGGCAACTGGACAACCGCCAGCACCTCGACTAACCAAAGACCAGCTGAGGCACCCTTTAAAGGAGAAGAAGGAGGGGGGGGTCTGTTGTTGCCATTCGTATTATAAATATGCTGCACTGTTGTTTATGAGTATAATTTAGTCGTTAGACACCATCTTCAAATGCGCAATTCAGAAAATGACTTGACGAGCCGGTGCTCCAGCAAACCATGCGGGACTGTTAGAGAATGAATCGTACTTTAAAGGGTCTATAAAGTAGCGCGTGTCGAGAAAGTTGACCATTCGGCGGATTTGTGAACAGTCCCTCTTTATTTACTATCCATCTATAATTCTATATATATATTAGACTCTAATTCAAACATTCCAATCATGGGATGGTAAACTCCGAGATACGCATATTGAGAGGAAGAATCGGTGGCAGAGACAGGGGCTTGTCAAGAAAAACAGAAGGGAAGGCAGAGAGTCAGATGGGAATAGGCTGCTCAATATGGCGGTCCTATTGTGCTGTTGCTCTATAGAAATTGGATGAACCCCTTTTCCGCCCTCTTGTGCTTGCTTGTTTGTGTGTGTGCTTGCTCGCTTGTTTGTTGTTGTTCTCGCCTGCTTGTTTGCTTGTTTTCTGTTGCGCGCAGTCGAGTTGTGTTCGCCAGTTCCGTGTCCACTACAACACCAGCCGAAACGCCAATCAAGCAGGCGCTCGAATTGCGCGCAAGTCAAGTTATCGCTGGCAAACAAGCAAGCCGCCGTCGCCGCCTCCCTCCAACAAAGCAAGCGCAACCACAGCAGCTGCTGCTCTTGCGCCGCGCGCGTGTGTGTGTGTGTGGACTGACTGCCCGCCTCTTGTGTGTGTCTCTCTATCTGTGAGTGAGTGAGTGTGTGTGTTCCGTCTAATTATACCCGCCGTCGCGCTTCTTCCTCCTGCTGCGCAAGTCGGCGCCAAACAAGAAGAACAAGAACAACCAAATCAAACGCAAGCAGACGCAAACAAAAGCAACAACTTGTGCGCAACTTGTGTGTGCGTGTTCCAAGCAAGCGCGAGAACAAACAAACAATCAAGCAAACAAACAAGACCGCCCCTAATTATGAGTCGCCTCGTGGTCGCGATCGGCCACGTGGAGTTCACGATCGCCAACCAGACGCTGTACGTAGTCAAGGTGCAGCAGGATGCGGACGAGTGGGAGGTGCGCCGCACGTACTCGGACTTCCGCAAGCTGCGCGACGACATCGCGCGCGTGATGCGCGAGAACCGCGCGTTCGACGCCTGCTCGCAGGAGTTCGCGGCCGCCTGCGCCGCGCTACCGTTCCCAGCCAAGCGGCTCTTCGGCTCGCGTCGCGACCGTGTCGTGCGCGAGCGCGCGGTCGAGCTGCACCAGTTCCTCATCAAGCTGCTCTTCCTCACGCACACGTACCGCAAGGCGCAGAAGCAGCTCTACGACCCGGCCAGCAGCAGCAGCAGCAGCTCGCACGCAGCAGCCCAAGTGCCGCAGTCGCAGCAGGCGAGCGCCAGCATCTTCTACCTGCTGCGCGACTTTCTCAAGCCCGTCACGGCGACCGCAGCCGGTGGCAGTGGTTACAGTGGTGGCAGCGCGAATGGCAACCCGCACGCGCAGGAGGACGACGAGTCGACGCGCCGCATGATCCGCGAGAGCAAGATGCTCTCGATGCGCAGCAGCACGCACCAGCACCAGACCGCCACCAAGAGCATGAGCGCCCCGAACGTGCTCGCGCACGTGGATGGCGGCAATAGCCACAGCAGCAGCAGTTCGGCTGCAACCACAGAGCACCGCGACCACTTTGACTCGAACTCCCACCACCACAGCCACGCGAGTGCAAATGAAAATCCGCATGTCCAGCACACCAAGCCGTCGGCCGCGATGTACCGCCAGCAGAGCTCGATCCCGATCCTGGAAGAAGCGCCGCCACCCACGGGCAACAGCAAGAGCAAGACGCTCAACATCGCGTCGCTCATGTCGCGCTCGGTGCGCACGGACTCGAACGCGAGCGACCGCACCAACCCGCTCGCGTACGGCAGTTCGGTGGACCGTGAGCGCAACGTGTCGAACGCGTCCTACTCGTCCTACTACTCGAACAGCTCGCGCAAGCAGTCGAGCGCGTCCGAGTCGGACACGCAACACCAACAGCAGCAGCCTGTGCTGTCGTCCGTCCAGGGCCGGAAAGTGTCTTCTGCATCGGCTTCGGATCGATCGACGCCTGTCTCCATCGTGTCAGCGTCCTCTACAGTGTCATCGTCAGGGGTGTACGTCCACGACAGCGCCACGAATTCAAACTCCCAACCGCAGCAGCAGCGCCAGCAATTGGCGTTCTACGACAGCGACGAACTCGACCTGAAGAAGAAGAAAAAGAAGAAGAACCTAAGCAGCAGCGCACACACGGCCGAGCGACGGTCCAAGCAGAGCAGCAACAAGATGCGATCGGTGTCGGCACGCGACATTCGCACGTCGGAGCGCAAGTCCAGGCTGAGCCCGCAGCTCACGGCGCAGGCGGTGACGATCAATGCGCAGCGAGAGCTCGAGCAGTTTCTGAGCGAGTACAGCGCGATCATGATCCTGCGGTACGTCGACCGGTTCATCAACAAGGCCGTGATGAAAGCGCCAGGTTGCTACCGAGTGAACGCGCAGCGCAAGTTGGTGATCGACAGCGAGCGCTTCCTGGAAGAGCTCGAGGAGACGTTCAAGGACCTGCCGGCGAACTTTGAGAGCAATTTCCGGAATCCGTTGTCCAACGGAGACTGGTATTTCCCTTCGGCGCTCGACGCGTACGTGCAGATGAAGTGGAGCTCATTCCAGGGCCACTCGGCGCCGAGCAGCTCGAAGAGTAGCTCCAACATCAAGAGCAGCGGCAGTCGAAGCCGCCGGTCCGACTCAGACGACGACTCGGACGACTCCGAGTACGAGTACGAAGAGACGATCAGCGGCGGCGGCGGGTACATGAAGTCGAAGAAGATCTTCACGGACGAAGAGGCCGACGTGCTCGACAAGATGATCGCTGAGGGCACCGCGGGACGAGACCAGATGCTGCGACTGCGCCGGCAAATGAACGAAGTCGGCTGGAATCGACGCGCGCATCCAACGAACGGACACAGCAGTTCGACTGCGCAATCGAGCAGTAGCAGTCACACCAGCAGCAGCAAGCACAAAAAGAAGAAAGCAGAGAGCGAGTACTGGACAGACACGGACGACGACGACTATCGCCAGACAGGCTCGAGCGGCGGCGAGGACCAGGCGTCGGTCGAGCACTACCAGCAGAAATACAACGCGTTGCGGAAAGAGCGCCTGAGCCGCCGAGAGGGCGGGCTGGTGTAAGAGTACTAAGTGACGTGCGATGTGTGCCTCCTCTCCCGACGACAGAAATCGGGATCCTAAGGGGTTAATAGATAGGTTTCTGCTGCTCGCTTTGTTTGTGTGTGCATGGAATATGTGTCTCTGCTATCCGTGCGATCTTCGCTAACCATGTACAACAGGCGTCCAAGCCCCAATGTCAAATTGACTTAGCCAGCCAAGGATCACTCGAAACCAACGACCGACTAATGGGACGACAAGACGTTGTTCAACCTATCCAGACAGGCACGGATCTGAAGCCTCTTGTGGTGGAATGATCCGCGCACAAGCGAGAGAGAGAGTCAGATGGACAAGCAGGTAGACAGGTAACAGCCAAGCGTTAAACGTTTCGGCTCAGCTCTATTGATTCGTTCGTGAAACCCTCGAACGCTCTCTCACGCCTATGTAGGCAGTTGATCACCATCAACAGCGTGCTTCCTTTGACAGACAACAAATAGCAGACACAGGTGCCTTCGATCCCAGACAACCCCACAACAACTACGAGCTTACGCCAAGCTCAGACAGCCGTTCAGCATGTCGTCGCCCATGCCTGCGCGGGTCCCACGCCAGCGGTGGATAGTGCACGTGCTGCTGTTGCCTCTGCTCTGGCTCAGGCGTGCACCCTCACAGGCACAGCATGTCCAAAAGTCAACGATGTCGCATCAAAAGACTGCCATGAAGACCTGGCGACGTTCAACAACGCTCCATCATCATTCTGCGTGGCTGAAGAAAACGCCAAGTGCCAGTTGGTGCGTGATGGCGTCTGGTGTTTCCGTCTCTCTCGGGTGCGCGACCTCGCCAGTGATTGAGTACGAACAAACGCAGCTCAACTGTCCAACATGGGAAGACGCTTCACGCGAGAAAGGTGCAGATTCGACAACTTTCCAGATTGAAACTGAGGAAGCAGCATCGGCAGATGACTCGTGGTTCATCGTATAGACTGAACAGACTGATCTGACTGCTCTGCTTGCGGGCGACAAACTTCAGTGAAATCTCCATCACCTTCAGTACCAAAGCAAGTTCTCAATACCAGTGGCACCACTGCGCCAGAACTAATTTCGGTTCCTTCGATTCTCCGACCTCCAGCAGCAGTCCAGCTGGCTATCTCTTCACTTCCCCTCCTTGCCATCATACAGCACACTTCAGTTCCATCAGCAACTGCAAATCCGACGTCGACGCCGGCTGCGGTTGTGGCTAGTTCGACTCCACCACCTGATATCCCAACAACCCCTTCAGCACTGCCTCCGTCGACGCCGTATCCAACGCCATTTCTTTCTCAAGCTACAACTGTTCATCCCACCAACGGCAGCACTGTATCCTATAACTCAGAGCCCTACTTTGGCTCCACCAACTCCAAGAGCAAGACCAACTCCAGCTGTGTCCCAAATCCAACACCAGTCCCAACATCAAGTACTAAAAGTCTGTCTCAGTTAATAACGGCCTCAAAAAGATTATTTTTTGATCAACTTTTTGGAACTAAAACCTACCGTTTTCGTACAAATCACTCGTGGCCGCTGATTGGCATCGTCGAAAAACCGGATCTCAATCCGTGCTGTCAGTCAAAAGATACAAGCGAGCAAACCCAAGCACCATGGAAAATGAGCGTGAACAGCCGACTCGCGCGCGCAACTTTGATGCGGAAGCCCGGCGTGAGCGGTGAGAGGATCTCACCGCGCTGCCTGTCACACAACACTGACAAAGGAGTCGCAGCCAGCCAAAAGGGTCTACAACAAGGCCGACCTGGCTGACTGGATTTTGGTTGAGGTGCGTGGCATCATGCTGAGGACGCATGACGACTACCCAGTGCTCAAGCGAGTGGAGCCCATAAACAGTTGCTCACGAAACAAGTCGAAACCAGTCTTGTTTCGTGAGCAAATATCCATGAGGTGCGATATCCTGTTGTTACCTGTCTCGCACCCCGAGCTCAACCGGATAGAGCCGAGTTGGGCGGGCGTGAAAGGCTTTGTTGCCAAGAAGAACGTGACATTCTCTCTGTCAGATGTGAAGTGTTTGGCACAAGAGTGGACCAACGCGATTGGGAAGGTTGATTGGGAGAAATGCGTCACTGCATCGAGGTTGAAGATAAATACTATGCTGCTGCCCATGACTTTTCGTTTGATGAGTAAAATACACAAACTCTTTTTTGTCGAGTACGACTTGCAGGATACTCGCTCGTTTTCCATTGTGACGACATCATACGAATTGCAACATGCCGAAATTGATATATTCTTCAAATATTTGGCGCCAGAACCTGTTTCAATTCAAAATGTCAAAATTTCACTGAAGTCGTTATTAACTGAGATTGACTTTAGTTAGTATTCATTGCTCATCGACCCCACCAACAGCACAGCCTCCGACACCATGAGTGACTCCATGTCCGTCGAACCCTCACCTTTCGGTGGGACTCGGGACACCAATTCACCGCTTCGACTGGCTCGTGAAGGTGGCGCGTCGATAACAGCTACAACAAATACGGACAGCGCGGTGTTCATTGGCACAGTCGTTTGTGGGGCTACAGTCGCTATTGCGATTGCTCTGTGTGCTGCCTGCAAGGTGCGGTGACGTGTCCATCGACGGAAAGCAGGCGGGGATGTCATTGCGACGCCAGTCACCGTGCGCTCCAAGCTCATTTCATCCCAATAACAATGATTGTGTTGAGGTATCGGTTTTAAGAGAGATATGGCTACATTTTCATGTCGCAGGATGTAGCCATTATCAGATCGCCCAGTTTGATTGGCACCCGCCAACACACACTCCTAACAAAAGTCGTGTGGATTATTATAAGAGGGCGTACTCAGATCCAGAGGGCGAGTAACAGCAAGTACTGACTGGTCCAAGGACACCTCTCGGCTTAGATGCTGAGAACAGGGCAGCACGATAAGAGCCCCGAGTCCGTGTGCCTCGGCTGTTTCGCGTCTCCAGCCCACCATTCTCTCATTCGCTCATTTCCACCCGCCTCCCTCATTCCCATCACCCCCACGCACGAAGCATGGTCCGAGCGCTGGTCTTCGCGGCCATTGCGCTTGCCGCTTGCAGCTCGCAAGTGGACGCGGCGACCCTGCGAGGAAGTACGAGCAGCTTACTGCGGCTAACCAAACCGCTGTCTCTTGAGGACTTGTCAGTGAAACTCACGAAATCGATTTCTGTCTCTCTCAACCTCATTTGCAGCCGTCGACTGCGGCCGGCCAGGGGACGTGTACCAGGGCTCCATGTCGTTCTCGTCCACCAAGATGGGCGCGAGCGTCCGGTACTCGTGCATGCGGGGCACCGTGATGAGCGGCTCATCCAGCGCCACGTGCACGCGGTTCGGTACGTGGTCCAACGAGCCGCCGTCCTGCCGCGTCGTCTACACCAAGAAGAACGACAACACGTACAAGAACAACGACAAGGGCTACCAACTCTACACGGGCTAGCTGTGCAATGAATGCTCGTCATACAGCAAGTAGCACAGAGCCATCCATTTTCCCAGTACATGAACAGCCCGACAAGTTACTATGAATCCCACCACACACACACATATAATAAAAGGTTTTCGACATTTTGTTGTTGTTGCCACGCTGTCGTATCTACACTTGCTTTGGCGCGCGCTTGGTTGGGATCAGCGACAGCACGACGTAGGCCGCGACGAGGCCGAGGTGGCCCGCAAAGTGCATCGATTGGAAGCCCAAGACCGACCGCTCCCACGAGAGCACGACGAACGAGACTGCTAAATAGTTGATCATGAGCGCCGTGCAGAGCATGCCCAGGACGTCGTACAGGGGCTTGAACGGACCAGCGCCGCTGGCGATCGACGGGTCCTTCTCGGCCTGCAGGAAGAGCGGGCGGATGTGCTTGCGCGCCAGTCGGTTCACGGAGGTCGCCAGCGGGACTATCGAGAGAGAAAAGCAGTACCACAGAGACCACAGTTAGTTCGTTGGGTATCAACGTCACCAAGAGATCAATACGCAAGGCGGTAGACTTACTGGTGAGGAAGAAGAGGTAGTAGCCCGGGTAGAAGCCGTGCCAGACCGCCGAGCAGAGGTACGTCGCGAGCAGCGAATTGCCCGTGCGCGAGTACACGTAGCGCTCGAGCCACGCCTGCGTACCCTTGTTCCACGAGCGCGAGAGGTCGCGCACGCTCTCGCCAAACTCAAAGCCGAGGATGTCGATGTTGCTCACGCCGTTCCAACCTTTCGAGTTGCCGTTTGCGTCAAAACCTTCAAAGCCCGCGCCAGATATGATCGTCGCCCCCTCAGCGAGCTTCCATGCCGCGTAGTACTTGCCGCGCGTGAGGAAGAGCGCGAGCAGGATGCGCCCCCATTTCACCGAGAGCGGCTCGGCGAGCCCCAGGATCACCGGCAGGTTCGCGAACGAGCCGTACAGCGCGAGCAGCGCCATGAAGAACATGCCGATGCAGAACTTCTTGAGCGCGGCGAAGAAGCACGACGGCACGCGGCGCTGACCGTTGAACACGAACTTGGCGCCTTCGACCGAGTCGAGGTACTCGCGGTACTCAAACGCCGGGCCGGCGATGAACGTCGTGAAGCCGTAGACAAAGCCAAAGTACTGCAGCAGCGACGGCATCGTCTGCACGGCGAACCGCGCGCGTGTCTGCTTCATCTTGACCACCGCGGGTTTGTCCGTGTCGTGGATCTGTGTCGACGCCTGCACCGCGCCGTCGTAGTAGTTGAAGCCGAAGCTCGTGAGCTTGATGAGCAGTAGCATCTGCGACGCCGTGCAGTCCATGCTCCAGCCCATGTAGTCCACGCTCATGCGGTAGATGTGCAGCGCCGCGACGTACGCCATGTTGAACACAAACACGATGTACGGCGCCTGCTTGATCGGCGCGAACTTCATCAGCAGGTACGTCACGAGCGCCGAGCCGAACGAGTGCAGCCACTCGGAGCCGTAGACGAGCTGCGCCATCGCGAGCCCGACGCAGATGTTCATCCAATGCTTGGCGCTTGGCGCCGGCAGCACGCGCAGCACCATCGCGAACGGGTACGCGGCAAAGAGACAGAGCGCGGCGCGCAGTTGGTCCGCTGGGATGTCGATCTGTGGGGCCACCTGGGCGAGCTGCGCGTTGAAGTGCGCGAACTTGAGCGGCGTCGCGAGCTCCGCGACCTCACGCACGGATTGGAGCCAGCCTGTGGCCGCCATCCTGACGATCTATTGAGCTGCTGCTGCTGTGTCGGACCTTGTGAGCTGCCGGCTGGATGCGTGGCAGTTAAGGGGGCGATCGATCGCTTACTCTGCAGCGTGTGTCAAATTGTCAAATGGGAGGAAATGGGAGGAGAATGAGAGGATCAAGCGGAGTTCAGCTCCGCTGCTGCTTGCTGTCCACTGATCGAGCGAATGCGTCAGCCGTCGACGGACGGTACGGACGGACGGTGCCAGTTGATAGGAAGAAGAGACTCACGCTCAAGCTTTGAGCTTGCGCTTCAGCGTGTTTTGCTGTCAAACAAGCTCATGTGGTGGGGATGATGTCATTCGCGCGTGACAAATATCTTTGCCGTTGATGACACCAGAGTCTGGGTAGGTTTTATTTATTTTCGAAGGTTTATGGAATGATATTTTCTATACGATTCACATTACACCCTTCTTAAACCGTTTTGTTAAGGAGAATTGGTTTGACAAAGGTATGGTATTATACAGTATTGTACCGTTATCCTGTTGGATCGATAGACGCGACGTTTGGGGATGATGTTGCAGTTCCGCCCCGAAATTCTTGCGTCAGTTCATTTTCCGAGAACCAAGAAGACACAATTCACAGAGAGGGTGACAAGGCGTACAACCAGCACCAAGCTGTCTGTAGCAGCAGCCATAGTGGTGGGCGGGAAGATAGAGATACGATAGAGAGAGAGAGTCCCAAGCAGCGCGTCCATCCACTCCAACCATCCAGCCAGCCAAATTACGAGAGGCGCCTCGTCGCGAAGCTCAAATGACGTAATGGGCTCTTGGGCAATGACGTTCCGCGAGCGAAAATCGCGGCTAACTAGAAATGGATGTGCCAAAATCAGGTGGCGGGTGTGTCAGAAAAAGGTGAGCTTGCGCAAGAGAACGCTGTGTTTATATTTGATGTTTACGAAACAGGAGAGATATTGAGTCTCATCCCGTACATCTCACCTTGTTTTAGAACCATTTGAACTGTTTGGCGTGATTTACACTATTAACCACACCTTAATTTGGCACAAAAACATTCATCAAAAACAGTGATGGTCCCATCGCACCTTGTTTTGATCCTCTGAAATGCCAATGCCCTGGCTTTCTCACCTTGCCATTTTTACGAGAGACCGTAATTACGCATTTTGAGCCACTGATGGCCTTTGGACCCCACGTCCAGGTCCAAACCGACAAAAATGCGGATCGATCCTGCAGCTGCTGGCGTGACTAACCAACTGAGCCATTCCCCAATCCATCCATCCGCTGCCATTCATCCACATCACGATGGAGCAGATCGTGGAGCTCGCCATGGACCGCATCGTGGAGGTCGTGCAGGCCGCGCAGCCGTACGCGGAGCTCGTGAGCCCGCTCACCTTTGACTACGCGAACGCGCAGGTCGTGGAGCTCTCGGCCACGCTCGGCCTCGCCACCGACCAGCTGCGCTACGTGCTCTGCCTCTTCGCCGCGTACCCACTCGCCGTGGTGTACAAGCTGCTGCCGTCAGCGTCGCTCAAGCATGTGTTCGACATCGTCGTGGGTATCCTGCTCGCGCAGTTCGTGCTCGGCTCGGGATGGGTGCACTCGTTCATCTCGTCGGCGATCACGTACTTCCTTGTCAAGTTTGGCCCCGCCAAGTACGCACCGTACATCGTGTTCATCTTCAACATGACGTACATGTCGGCGTCGCACATCTACCGCTTATACGTGGACTACATGGGCTGGACGCTCGACTTCACCGGACCGCAGATGCTGCTCGTGATCAAGCTCACGAGCTTCGCGTACAACTACTACGACGGTGTGGTCGATAAGACCGGCGACAAGAAGGACCTCTCGGCGGTACGTTCCTTGTGCTGATGGTGATTGCCATTGTGTCCTGGCAACCTTTACTAATCTTTGCTTGCATTGCTCTTGTCGTTCTTCTTACAGGGCAAGGCGCGTGTGTACGCCGGCCGCAAGAAGTTTGCGCTCACGGAGATCCCGTCGCTGCTCGAGTTCTTTGGCTACGTATACAGCTTCACGACGTTCCTGGCCGGCCCCGCGTTCGAGATCCGCGAGTACCTGGACTCGACGAACGGCAAGAAGTTCCTCTTCAAGGGCCAGTACAAGCAGCCGTCGAGCGTGTTTGCGAGCTTCTCCAAGTTCCTCGTGGGCGTATTCTTCATGGCGTTCTTTGCGCACTTTGGTCCGCAGTTCCCGATCTCGAAGCTCCACTCGGCCGAGATCGCGGCGCTGCCGTGGTACAAGCAGATCGGAGAGCTTTACATCACGCTGATCTTCTGCAAGGCCAAGTACTACGGCGCGTGGAAGATCGCCGAGGGAGCGACCGTGCTCTGCGGCTTTGGCTTTGAAGGCTTCACGGAGGACGGCAAGGCCAAGGGCTGGAACGGCGTGAGCAACATGGACATCGTCGGCTTTGAGTTTGCGCAGAGCGTGCGTGAGGGCTCGCGCGCGTGGAACAAGGGCACGCAGACGTGGCTCGAGCGCTACGTGTACTCGCGCACGGGCAACTCGCTGCTCGCGACGTACTTCATCTCGGCGTTCTGGCACGGCTTCTACCCGGGCTACTACCTCTTCTTCCTCAGCCGTACGTTTGATCTGGTATTATGTAGTGTGCTGTTATTGTGATGTTGAGGATACTAACCCCGATTGATTTGTCTACTCGTTGGATGATCCAATCTAACAGTGCCGCTTGCGACGTCCGTGAACCGCTTGGCGTACAAGCGCGTGCGTCCGTACTTCCTGGAGGCCGATGGCTCGTCGGGCCTGAAGAAGAAGTTCTACGACCTCGTGAGCGTCATCGCGACGCTGCTGACGATGCACTACTTCGTGATGCCGTTCCAGGCCATGAGCTGGGAGCACTCGCTGCTGGCGCTCAAGAACACGCACTACGCCGGCCACATTGTCTGCACCGTGCTCTACGTCATGTTCTCGCTCGTGCCTGTGCCAAAGTCCGCCAAGAAGACCGTTTAAAGTGTAGGTAGCCCAACAGTGACAAGACAGACTTCGTCGTTTTGATAGAGAGCACATCGGATTCTCAATAGCAACTGGACTCTTCGTGTTCGGGCTGAAGGTTGCAAGCTGCAACCTGTTATTCGCAACGTTATGGTATCTTTCTTCTATTAGAGCTTGTCGCTGGCCGCCAGAAGCTTGAGCTCCTTGCAGAAGCGCTGCACGGGGAAGCCCATAACGTTGTTGTGGCAGCCGCTGAGCGCTTCGATGAAGCAGCGCGCGCGGCCCTGGATGCCGTACGCGCCCGCCTTGTCCATCGGCTCGCCCGTGCAGATGTACGCGCGGATATCCTCGGGCTCGAGCGGCCCGAACGTGACCGTGGTCTTCTCGAAGAACAGGTGCGGCTCCTGCTCGCCCAGCGCTGACGTGAAGAGCGCCACGCCCGAGTACACCTCGTGCGTCGCGCCCGAGAGCTTGCTCAGCATCGCGAACGCGTCTTGCTCGTCCACAGGCTTCTCGAGGATCGCGCCAGCGTGCACCACGACCGTGTCGCAGCCGATGACCACGTGCTGCGCGTCACTGATGGTGGTGGTGGTGCCTGTCGCGCGCCGCACGACCTCGAGCGCTTTCTGCTTGGCGTTCTCAATCACATAGAGCTCCTGGCGAAGAGAAAGCAATACAGTGGCAGTCAGTATTCAGTGGCGGTTGGCGAGTGCTAAGAGAGTGTGGGCTCACAGGTGACGCGAACTGCTCTTTCGGCAGGTTTTCTTCAAAAGTGGACGGGATGACTTCGAACGTGAGGCCCTACAGTATTGCGGTCACAACAAGCGCGTTAGGGTGTGCAGCCACGCATCACGAGCGACTCGTTCAACATTAGCCAAGTAACTGGAAGACGTACGCATTCGCGGAGCAGCTCCAAGCGGCGCGGGCTCTGCATCACAACAGCAACAGCACAATAGCAGAAGCCGATGAGTCAGCTTGTGTACCATTCACACAGCCACACTATGGGCGATAGCATGTGAATTTGGCGTAGCGTGTACCTGGGACGCGAGGATCACGCGGCGTGCGGCGAGGTGGCTGGAGAGCGCAGAGAGCATTGCTTGCTGTCAAAATGGGCGGATCCTCTCAAATATGGTAATGGGTGGGTGGGTGGTTGGAGTGATCTTCCAAACTGCCAGCAGCTCCAAAAAGTGCGCCAACCCCACACATGCGAATGAATAGCAACGGAAGGAACACTTCGTGTGAGTGAAGGTGCCACCTTCAATATTGGCTGATGGTGCATGGCCATGCGGTGTAGCGACAAGTGATGGAACATGCTGATGGCGAAAGAGCGAAGGTGTCGCGTACTACCTGTGCACCATTTGGGGGCGGCTTGGACAAGTCCCATCAACCCAGAGGGGTTGGCCGCATCGCGGTGGCCAGCCAACACGTCGTCGCTACGTAGCGACGCCATCAGCGGCATGGCCCGCGCCTGGCGCTTGATGCCCGCCGTGCGTATGAAGAAGTTGCTGCTGCTGCTGGTTTTGGGTTGCCCGTCGTTTCATGCCTGTGGTGGTGAAGTTGCCTTTGAGAACGTTACCCTTTTTGTTTTGTGTTCAAGCCCGCGCGTCTGTTCGCGACCTCCCCATCCAAATAAATGAGCTGCTCAAGCGTGACAGACGCACCAGAGCAATAACAGCAGCTGGGTCCATTTGCTGCCTTCGTGTGCGTGCACCATAGTGGAGCAGCAGGTCGTCATTCCGCATGTCTTCCGAGGGCGGTGGGGACTCGCGCGATGGCGCCAAGCGCCGAGGCGTCTCGCTCGGTCCGCAGGCGAGTCAGATCCTGCAGCGGCTCTATGAGCCCCAGCTCGGCCCCGTGAGCGCACTGAGTCCCGGGAAGCAATCGCAGTCGACCGCGAGTTTGAAGAACCCCATGTCGCCGCTGAAGAAGGAGCCACAAGCGCTGGGCGTCACTGCGCTCGGCGGTGGTGGCGTGCTCAAGCCCAAGCAACTGACCGCCACGCGCATGAAGAAGACTGCGAGCGTCGTGACGCTCTCGTCTGCGGATGCAAATCATCCATTGGGACGCCACAGTTCACCAGGAGGTGGTCTCAGTTCGTCCGCCAGTGTCGCCGTGCTGGGCGGAGCGCCCACCCCCGGAATGACGACAATGCACCCAACTTTGCTCCACGCGTCCGAGAAAAACCGCAAGCTGCACGAAAAAGCGGCGCGACAGAGCGCTGCGGCAAGCACTCAGGTCCTGCGAGACCCGTCGCTCGCCAGTTTGGGCAACTACCACAACGAAGATGGCGACGCAGAGCGAGAACGAGAACGAGAGCGACTCGGTGACCAGGTACCGCGAAGCCCTTTCAAGACCAAGATGCCCATCAAGGGCGGGGGCCTGCTCTCGCCGGCGTCCAAGGCAGCGCAGCGGCAGAAAATCAACACGGATCAGTCGTTCACGGCGTCGTTGAACCTCGACCCACGGTACCTGAGCGAGTTCAAGGCTGGCAACTTTCTGTATCTGCGGAAGAAGCGCAACTCGGACCTCGTCATGTACGCGCTCGAGGTGGTCGAGCACTACGAAGTGGACCGCGCCAACTACTTCACGATGAGCATGGAAGGCGTGACCCACTTCACGAACGAGTACTCGGAGTTCTGGACGCTTGACAAGTGGGAGCTCGAGTACTCACGCTTCATGAAGATGCTCGCGATCCCGTTCTTCCAGAAGTACAAGCTCTGGAAGAACTATAACATGTGGAAGCAGAGCGTGCGCGCGTTCAAGACGCGTAACGCCAAGAAAGCGCTCAACGACCGGCTGTTCCTGCTCACGCCGAGTCTGCAGGCGACGCTCTTGGGGCTGCGCGGCCTGTGTCTGGAGGTCGAGAACCTCGAGCTGATCTTCTTCCAGCCGAAGAAGACGTACTCGCTCAAAGAGTTTGACGCCGAGCAGAAGGCGACGCGCGACAAAGTCACGGAGCAGCTCGCGGATTTCTCGACTAGGTCGCTCAAGATGTGCGTGAAGGCCTGCGACACGGTGATCGACAGCTTTCTCGAGGCGAACAAGATCTCGGCCGACCACAAGATGACGTTCATGGAGCGCGCGGCGCTGCGCAAGGAGTGCCGGAACCTGACGAACTTTTTGCGCCTCGCGGATTTTCTGACCATCGACGCGACCATCCAGCTCACGGTGCGCTCGTTCAACAGGCTTTATGACATTCTGGTCGCTGGGAAAGCGCAGATAGCGGCTGGGGCTGCTAATGCTAACGCTAACGGTGGAGGGACTGCTGTTCCAGTAGCTACTGTAGCAGCAGCACCACCAGTAGTAGCGAAAGCTGGCGCTGCAGGAAAGAAGCCGACAGGGTCGACGAAGATCGCTGCAGCACCAGTCGTTCCGTTCACAGCGGTGTTTGCAGTGTCCGTGGAGATGGACAAAAGCGTCTCAGGGATGACCGCAGTGCCGAGTCACGACGCGTGGAACACTGCGCTCCAAAAGGCGCTGAAAGAGGCGCTGCGCATGGTGGAGACCCCGGCGCGGCATCTCGGCCACGAAGCACTCGCACCGTACACGACCGCCAGCGCAGAGGACGAAGGCAAGAACGTGTGGTCGATCGAGCAGCTCAATGTCGCGCTGATTTTGAACGAAGACACTAAATTCAGCGGTCTCACGAACGACATCTTCGTCGCGCTGGACGACGCGTTTGAAGCCGTCGAGGACTACGTCGAAGTGTTCACGCCGTACCAGCAGATCTACTCGGAGAACGAAGGGCAAGTGACGCGCCTCATGGACACGTACGAGAAAGCGCCGCTCGATTTCTTCACCGACACGGTCGAGAAGTACAAGAGCCAGGGCCAGTCGTTCACGGAGATCCCGGACGCCGCGACGGTCGGCATCTTCCGCGTCGACAGCTCCAGTTTCAAGAGTCGGCTGTTGCCAAACCCAGAGAAGTGCATCCTCGGCATTCGGACGTTGATCCCAACGCTCATGAAGCAGGGCAGCACAGCGCTCCTCGAGACGATCAACGACTTGTCCCCGATCGCGTTCTCGACGCCGTCGACGCCCGACAGTTTTGTTCAGAAAGTAGTGCACATGGCGAAAGTGGGGGCCATGCTCCCTGACCTCAAGGCACGCTATCGACGCGTGTACGAGATGGGCATCCTCATGGACAACTACGACTGGCGCGTGCCGGACGACATCAAAGAGGACATCATCCTCATGAAAGAGGGCGTGCTGAGTCTCGAAGGCACGGTGACAAAGTTCGAGGGCGAGATCGACGGCGAGACCGCGCGGTTCTCGCAGGTGATCCTTGACAGCATCACGCCGCTGAACCGCAATGTGAACGCGCTGGTGGAGAAACTGGATCACCCAAAGCTCTCGACGATCAAGACGCCGATCAGCGAAGTGCTCTCGTACCTGAAGAGCCAGGAAGAGACGTTGAACCAGCTTGTCGATGAGTCCAAGCTGCTCATGATGTACCAGACCCAGCTCAAGCAGCCGGTGAGCGAGTTCAACGAGCTGAACGAAGTCGCGGCGCATTTCGAGCTCAAGATGAAGCTCTGGAGCGGACTGCACGAGTGGCAGAACCTCACGGTGACGTACTCGGACACGCAGTTTGACAACATTGACGTCGGCGTCGTCGGCAAGCAGGTGCAGATGTACGTCAAAGTGGCGTACCAGGCGCAGAAGCAGCTTCCGGGCAACGAAGCCGCGGATTTGCTGCAGAAAGAGGTCGAGAAGTTCAAATTGGTGCTCCCTGTGGTCAGTGACTTGCGCTCTCCGTCGCTCCAAGAGCGCCACTGGACCCAGATCCACCAGATCCTCGGGTTCCAGATGAAAGGCGAGAAGACGCTGACGTTGGGCAAACTAATTGAGCAGAACGTGATGAAGCACGGCGACGCGATCGGCACGATCGCGGTCTCGGCGCAGCAGGAGGCGGTTCTCGAGGAGATGCTCAAGAAAGTGACCGACAACTGGGCAACGACCGAGTTTGAGGTGAAGGGGTACAAGGAGTCGAAGGACGTGTTTGTGCTGGGGAGCGTCGAAGAAGTAACCGCGAAGCTCGACGACTCGATCGTCACGATCAGCACGATCATGGGCTCGCGGTTCATCGGCGCGATCCAAGAGGAAGTCGAGAGCTGGCGCAAGAAACTCGTTGGGCTACAGGAGACGCTGGACGAGTGGTTATTGGTGCAGAAAAATTGGATGTACCTGGAGAACATCTTCTCCGCCCCCGATATTCAGCGACAGCTTCCCGATGCGTCCAAGATCTTCAGCCACGTGGACACTTCGTGGAAGACGATCATGCGGCGCACGAACGAGAACCCGCACGTGTTGACTTCGGGCACGTTCCCGGGGATCAAGGAGACCCTGCAGCAGCATAATGCGCACTTAGACAAGATCCAGAAGAACCTCGAGGACTACCTGGAGACGAAGCGCATGGCGTTCCCACGATTCTACTTTCTATCGAACGACGAGCTGCTGGAGATTCTCGCGCAGTCCAAGAACCCGCAGGCAGTGCAGCCGCACTTGCGAAAGTGCTTTGAGAACCTCGTGAAACTAGATTTCGGGGACGTCCCGGGCAGTGTCGACATGATCGCGATGATGTCGTCCGAGAACGAGCGCGTGCCGCTGGGCAAGAACCTCAAGGCGCGCGGCAACGTGGAGGACTGGCTCAAGGCGCTCGAAGTGAGCATGAAGGCGTCAATCTACAAGCTCATGAAGGCCGGTCTGATCGACTACGACACCAAAGTGCGTGCGGACTGGGTCTGCGAGCACCCCGGACAGGTCGTCGCGACCGTCGCGCAGATGACGTGGGCGAGGAGCACTGAGGAAGCGCTGACGGCAAGCAACGGGGACCCGGTCGCCGAGATGTACAAGTGGTACCAGCGCGTACTGTACGAACTGAACGAGCTGATCGTGAAGATCCGTGGCGACCTGAGCTCGCTGGAGCGCAAAGTGATCGTTGCGCTTGTGACCACGGATGTCCACGCGCGCGACATTGTCGAGTGTCTATGGAAGGAGAAAGTCGACACTGTGGGGAACTTCATATGGCAGCAGCAGCTGCGGTACTACTGGGACGCCACGGCCGACGATGTGTTGATCCGGCACTCGGACTCGGTGATCGAGTACGGCTACGAGTACATGGGGGCGACGTCTCGCCTCGTGATCACACCGCTCACCGATCGTTGTTGGATGACGCTCACTGGCGCGTACGGGCTGAAACTCGGTGCCGCCCCCGCTGGACCCGCAGGTACGGGAAAGACCGAGAGCAGCAAGGATCTCGCCAAGGCCATGGCGATCCAGTGCGTCGTGTTCAACTGCAGCGACCAGATCGACTACAAGATGATGGGGAAACTGTTCCGCGGACTCGCGCAGGCCGGCAACTGGACGTGCCTCGACGAGTTCAACCGCATCGACATTGAAGTGCTCTCCGTGGTCGCGCAGCAGCTGCTGATTCTGCGCGAAGGCCGCATCCAGTGCAAGGAGCACATCAACTTCATGGGCATCGAGATCCTGCTGAAGGACCACCACGTGATCGTGACCATGAACCCTGGGTACGCTGGAAGAACCGAATTGCCGGACAACCTCAAAGTGTGCTTCCGCCCCGTGTCGATGATGGTGCCGGACTACGCGCTGATCGCCGAGATCATGCTTTTCGCCGAAGGGTTCTCGGACGCGCGCACGCTCTCGCGCAAGATGTGCAAGCTGTACATTCTCTGCAGCGAGCAGCTCTCGCAGCAGCCACACTACGACTACGGGCTGAGGGCTGTGAAGTCCGTGCTGGTGATGGCCGGCTCGCTCAAGCGTGCGAACCCAGACATCAACGAAGACGTGACGCTCATTCGCGCATTGCGAGACAGCAACATCCCAAAGTTCCTCGCCGACGACCTGCCGCTGTTCCACGCGATCGTGCTGGACTTGTTCCCGGGGACCGACATCCCCCCGCACGACTACGGCGAGCTCCAGGCGGGGCTGGAGGAAGAGATCACCAAGGCGGGGCTGCAGAAAGTGCCGACGTACATCACAAAAGTGATCCAGCTCTTCGACATTTTCAACGTGCGCTTTGGGGGCACGGTCGTCGGCCCCACTGGCGCCGGCAAGACGTCCTGCTACCGCACGTTGCAGTCCACGATGACGTCGCTGCGGGCGAAAGGCTCGAAGAATCCGGTGTACCAGACCGTGTTTGCGCGCGTGCTGAACCCAAAGTGCATTTCCATGGGCGAACTCTACGGCGAGTTCAACGAAGCCACTCAGGAGTGGCACGACGGCCTCGCGTCGACGATCATGCGCGAAGCCGTCGCGGACGAGACGCCCGACATCAAATGGACCGTGTTCGACGGCCCCATTGACGCGCTCTGGATCGAGAACATGAACACGGTGCTCGACGACAACATGACGCTCTGCCTCGCGAACGGCGAGCGCATCAAGCTCAAGAACGAGATGAAGATGCTCTTCGAAGTGATGGACCTCGCGGTCGCGTCCCCGGCGACCGTGAGTCGCATCGGCGTCGTGTACATGACGGCGACGGACCTCGGCTGGATGCCGTTCATCAAGACGTGGATGGACACGCAGCTGCACAAGGACATCCCGCCGGAGGGCTACAAACGACTGGAGCACAACATCCAGCAGTATGTGGACAAGACGATCCAGTTTGTGCGCAAGAAGTGCCACGAGCTCGTGCCCACAGTGGACGTGAACCTCGTGACGAGCTTGTGCCGCTTGTTTGGCTGTTTGTTCAACAAAGCGAACGGCATCGACTACACGGCCATGAAGAGCGAGGAGATGCTTGAGCTGCTCGACAAGATCTTTGCGTTCTGTCTCTTCTGGTCGATTGGGGCAACGATGACTGTCGATCGCCACGAGCTCTTTGATAACTACGCGCGTGAGATGCTGCTCGAAGCGAAGCTCAGTCTCCCCAACGCCGGACTGGTCTTTGACTACTACGTCGACACGGAGCAGGCGAAATTCCGGCCCTGGCACGAGATCGTGCCAAAGTTCCAGTACAATCCGCTCACGCCGTACTTCAAGATGTCGGTCGCGACGCCCGACACCGTGCGCTTCACGTACTTGCTGCGCGTGCTCATGACCGCGAGGACCCCGGCGTACGTGACGGGTGTGACGGGCACGGGCAAGACTGTGATCATCCAGGACTTGCTGCAGGAGCTTCAGGGCGGACCGCAACCTGCAGGTGGTAATAGCAACGATGGTGGTGGTGACGCAGCCCCACCACCGCCAGCGTCCAACTACATGACGATGCTCATCAACTTCTCAGCGCAGACGTCGTCGCTTGTCACGCAGTCGACGATCGAGAACAAACTCGAGAAGAAGCGCAAGAACCTGCTCGGCCCCGTCGCGGGCAAGCGCATGATCATCTTTGTGGACGACGTGAACTTGCCGGCAGTCGAAGAGTACGGTGCGCAGGCGCCAATTGAGCTCTTGCGCCAATTTTTGGATTTCGGAGGATTCTACGACCGCGACAAGCTCTTTTGGAAAGAGATCGCGGACACGATGCTGCTGGTTGCGGCAGCACCCGCGGGCGGCGGCCGTGCGCACTGTACGCCTCGGTTTGTGCGCCATTTCCACGTGCTGAGCATGTACCCCGCGGGCGAGACCTCACTAAAGCTCATCTTTGCATCGATCTTGGGCGGCTTTCTGGAGAAGTTCCCGCCGGGCGTCAAGGCAATGAAAGACGGAATCATCTCGAGCATCATCGAGATCTACAACCGCGTGACCCTGGAGCTGCTGCCGACGCCCAACAAGTTCCACTACACCTTTAATTTGCGCGATGTCTCGAAAGTGTTTCAAGGGATCCTCATGATCACGCCGTCCAAGTGCCCCGATTCCGACACAATGAACCGCCTGTGGGTACACGAAGTCACGCGGGTGTTCCAAGACCGGCTCAACAACTTTCCCGACCAGAAATGGTACGAAGAGCTCGTGTGCTCGCTGCTGTCGCGGAACTTTGCGTGCAACTGGCCGGCCGAGGTGCTCTTCCACTCGCCCTGCCCGCTCGCGTTTGGCGATTTCTTCAAGCCGGGGGTGCCCTCGCCACTCTACGAATACTGCAACGACATCTCGAAGATCACAAAGATCATGGACGACTTCCTGGAAAACTACAACGTCTCGTTCGCGAACAAGATGAATCTGGTGTTCTTCCGGGACGCGATCGGCCACTTGGCGCGGCTTGCGCGGATCCTGCGCCAGCCGCGAGGCAACGCGATGCTCATCGGCGTCGGCGGTAGCGGAAAACAGTCGCTCGCGCGGCTCGCGAGCTTCATGGTCGACGCCAAGTGCGCGCAGATCGAGATCACGCGTGGCTACGGCACGAACGAGTTCCACGAAGACCTCAAGAAGCTCATGATCTCGGCGGGGGTGGGCGGCGTCTCGACGGTGTTCCTGTTTACCGACAGCCAGATCGTCGAAGAGAGTTTCCTCGAAGACATCAACAACGTGCTGAACAGCGGGGAAGTGCCGAACCTGTTCCCACAGGACGAAATGGACCGCATCGTCGCGGACATGCGGCCTGTGGTCAAGGCGCTGGAGCTCCCGGAGACGCGAGACAACTGCATCGCGACGTTCATCGACCGCGTGCGCAGTTGCTTGCATATCGTGCTCGCGATGTCACCGGTGGGCTCAGCGCTTCGAGTGCGCTGTCGAGCGTTCCCATCGTTGATCAACTGTTGTACGATCGACTGGTACATGAACTGGCCGAAAGAGGCGCTGCAGTCTGTAGCAGATCGACTGCTTGCGAACGTCGCGCTGCCCTCGGAGGACGTGCGCACGGCGCTGGTCGACATGTGCTCGATCGTGCACACGACGTCGAACGATTTCGGCGAAGAGTTTCTCTCGCAGCTGCAGCGCCACGTGTACACAACCCCGAAGAGCTACTTGGACCTCATCAGCCTCTACCTCAAGATGCTTCAGGAGAAGCGCGCGGTCGTGCAGACGATCAAGAGCCGCATGGAGGTGGGCGTGAAGAAGCTCGAGGAGACCAACGGGATCGTCGACTCGCTCAAGAACGAGTTGATCCAGTTGCAGCCGATCCTGCAGGAGAAAGCCATCGAAGCTGAAGAGCTCCTGAAGCGTGTGTCTGTGGACCAGAAAGCGGCGGCAGTCGTGCGAGAGCGGGTCTCGCAGGACGAAGCCGTGGTCGCGAAGCAAGCGGAAGAAGTGTCGATCGTCCAGGCGGATGCGCAGAAAGACCTGGACGTCGCGATGCCCGCGCTCAGCAATGCGATCAAGGCGCTCGACAGTTTGTCGAAAAGCGATATCACCGAGGTGAAGTCTTTTGCCAAGCCCCCCGAGGCGGTCGAGACCGTCATGAACGCTGTGTGCCTGCTGCTGAACGAGAAGCAGAGTTGGGACGCCGCGAAGAAAGTGCTGAGCGACGTGACGTTCCTCGATCGCCTCAAGAACTTTGACAAGGACAACATTCCTGCGGCCACGTTAAAGAAACTGGGCAAGAGCGTCTCGGACCCGGGCATGTCGGTCGAAGTGGTCTCGAAAGTGTCGCGCGCCGCGACGTCGCTCTGTATGTGGGTGCACGCGATGGACGTGTACTCGAAAGTGGCGAAAGAGGTCGGCCCAAAGAAGGAGAACCTCGAGCGGATGAACCAGATGCTCGCGGACGCGAACGCAGTGCTACAGGAGAAGCAGAATGAGCTGCGCTTGGTCAACGAGAGCGTCGCGCGGCTGGAGAAGCAGTGCAAAGACACGGTCGACGAGAAGGACAAACTCGCGCGCGATGCTGCGATCACCGAGAAGCGGCTGGTGCGTGCCGAGAAGCTCATCTCGGGGCTGTCGGTGGAAGGCGCGCGCTGGAAAGAGAGCGTCGCGTTCCTGAGCGAGTCGATTCTCGCGCTCATCGGCGACACTTTCCTCGCCGCCGCGTGCATTTCCTACTATGGACCGTTCACAGGAGGTTTCCGCGCGAGGGTCATTGAGAAATGGGTCGGATCAACACAGCAGTTGGGCATCCCATGTTCGCAGAACTACAGTCTGTCCAACACTTTGGGGAGTCCCGTGGAAATCCGCGATTGGCAGCTGAACGGCCTGCCGACTGACTCGACATCGACGGATAACGCGATTCTCGTGACCCGCGGTGAGCGTTGGCCGCTCATGATTGACCCGCAGGGCCAGGCGAACAAGTGGATCAAGAAGACCTCCGGGGCAGCTCGTCTTGAAGTGACGAAGATGACGAACGCCAACTTGCTGCGCTCGCTCGAGACGTGCATTCGCAACGGCAAAGGACTGCTTATTGAGGACATTGACGAGAACCTGGAGCCGTCGCTCGAGCCGATTCTCCAAAAGGCGATCTTCAAACAGGGCGGGCGGCTTCTGATCCGCCTCGGCGACTCGGATGTGGACTACGATCCGTCGTTCAAGCTGTTCCTCACGACGAAGCTGCCCAACCCGCACTACTTACCGGAAGTGTACATCAAAGTGACGGTGATCAACTTCACGGTCACGATGGACGGACTCGAGGACCAGCTGCTCGGTGACGTCGTGCGCGCGGAAAGACCCGACATTGAGGAGAAGAAGAACCGACTCGTGGTGACCATGGCGCAGGACAAGCGGCAGCTCAAGGAGATCGAGGACCGCATCCTTAAGCAGCTCTCCGAGTCCTCGGGGAACGTGCTGGACGACCAGGACCTCATCGACACGCTCCAGTCGTCGAACGCAACGTCGCGGATCATCAAGGAGCGCGTGCTCGAGTCTGAGAACACGGAGATCGAGATCAACCGCGCGCGCGAAGAGTACCGCGGCGTCGCGACGCGTGGCTCGATCATCTACTTTGTCGTCGCGAACCTGGCGCTGATCGATCCAATGTACCAGTACTCGCTGCCGTTCTTCCAGCGGCTGTTCAACATTTGCTTTGACGAAGCGCCAAAGTCCGACAAATTGCAGAAACGGTTGAGCACGCTCATCACGTTCCAGACGCGGTACATCTACGTGAACATCTGCCGCGGGCTCTTTGAGATCCACAAAGTGCTCTTCTCGATGCTCATTTGCTGCAAGATCATGTTGTATTCCGACAAAGTCTCGCAACGAGAGTGGTCGTTGTACCTGCGAGGAGCTACGGGCACCACAGATCGCAGCGACCAGCTCAAGAACCCAGGTCCGGACCGCGTCTCGGAGCTACAGTGGGACCTGCTCACAGAGCTCGAGACTGTCGTGACTGGGTACGAGGTGTCTGGAGAAAATGGCGAGGAGAAGCAAGAAGTGTATGGGTTTAAGGGCATTTGCATGTCCATGATAACGCAGTGGAGCGAGTGGCTCGCGTGGATCAAGAACCCGGCGTTCCTGACGATCCCGTGTCCCGGCGGGTACGCAACCACGCTCAACGCTTTCCAGAAGATGCTGATCGTCAAGGGGCTCGCGGAGGAGAAAGTACCGCAGTCGGTCCTGCGCATGATCGCCGTCGAGATGGGCGACGAGTTCAGCAAACTCGCGCCGCCGTCCATGGAGGAGATCTACAACGACACGGACCGCAAGACGCCCTGCATCTTCGTGCTCTCGGCTGGGGCCGACCCGACGGGTATGCTGCTGCGCTTTGCCAAGGAGATGGCGTTCATCGACCGGCTGCACTTGATCTCGCTCGGCCAGGGACAGGGGCCCCGCGCCGAGAAGCTCATTGAGACGAGTCAGAGCACCGGTGACTGGGTGCTGCTGCAGAATTGTCACCTTGCAAAGTCGTGGATGCCGAAATTGGAGAAGCTCGTGGAAGACCTCGCGCAGCGCACGGACGAAGAGTGCGCAACCACGTTCCGGTTGTTCCTCACGAGTTTTCCGGCGTCCTATTTTCCCGTGACTGTACTTCAGAACGGCATCAAGCTCACGAACGAGCCGCCCAAGGGCATTCGCGCCAACCTCGTGCGGTCGTTCAACACGCTGATCGCGGAAGATGTGCTCGAGGCGTTCAAGCACTTGGGCGACTTTGACAACGGCCTGCCAAAGGACATTGGCTGGAAGAAGATGCTCTGCGGACTGACGTTCTTCCACGCGATCATCCAGGAGCGGCGCAAGTTCGGCCCGCTCGGCTGGAACATCAAGTACGAGTTCAACGACACAGACCTCGAGACCTCGCTGGCGAGTCTGAAGAAGTTTCTCGAAGAGCAACCGCTGATCCCCTGGGACGCGCTTCGCTACGTTACAGGCCAGATCAACTATGGCGGACGCGTGACCGACGACTGGGACCGACGCTGCTTGACCAGCATCCTCGATAATTTCTACACGCCCGACGTGCTCGTGGACGGCTACGCGTTCTCAGCATCGGGCAACTACCACGTGCCGCTTGTCCTCACGCACCCAAAGCTACTCGAGTATCTCAATGCGCTGCCAGCGCTGGACAACCCCGAGCTCTTTGGCATGCACGAGAACGCCAACGTCACGTACGAGCGCAATGAGAGCGCGAATATGGCGCGCATCATTTTGAGTCTCGAGCCGCGCGACAGTGGCGGCGGTGGCGGCAAGTCCAACGACCAGCGCGTGCTCGACCTCGCGAGCTCGATCCAAGAGAACCTACCGCCGAACCTGTCGGTCGAGGACGCCGGTCCGACGACTTTCAAGACGCGCAATGTCGCTGGCACCGTCGTCATGGACTCGCTCGCAACTGTGCTCGGCCAGGAGCTCGTCAAGTTCAACACGCTGCTCAACCGCATGCGCTCGTCGCTCGTGGACATCCAGAAGGCGATCAACGGACTCATCGTGATGTCCTCGGACCTGGACAACATGTACACTGCTTTCCTGAACGGCAAGCTCCCACAGATCTGGGCTCAAGTGAGCTTCGCGTCGCTCAAGCCGCTCGGGTCGTGGGTGAAAGACCTGCTCGAGCGCGTGGTGTTCTTCCGGCAGTGGCTGGTCCACGGGGAACCCGTGGTGTTCCAGCTCAACGTGTTCTTCTTCCCCCAGGGCTTCATGACCGGCACACTACAGAACTTTGCGCGCAAGTACCAGACCGCGATCGACTCGCTCGCGTTCACGTTTGCGGTCATGGACGTCGACAGCGCGGACGAGATCACCGAGAGTCCGTCGGATGGGATCTTCGTGGACGGCCTCTGGCTCGAAGGCGCGCGCTGGTCGCCCTCGCGTGCACGGCTCGAGGACGCGCGACCGGGCGAGATGTTCTCGTCCATGGCGATCGTGCATTTTCTACCAGCGGCCGACGTTGTGAGAGCCAAGGGGGAGTATCCGTGTCCGGTGTACAAGACGTCGGTGCGCCAGGGCACGCTCTCGACCACGGGCATCTCGACCAACTTTGTCATCGCCGTGTACCTCCCGACCGAGAAGAAGCCCGACTACTGGGTCATGAACGGCGCCGCGTTCCTGCTCAACCTCAACTCGTAGGTTGCTCCTTTGCCTTTGTAGCAGAGGTGAGGCGAGAGGAAGACCGCCAAGGATACTACTGTCGCGTGGGAAAGAAGACAGCCCCACCCGCTAACCAATCCAGTTCAGTTTGGAGTGTTCTTCTGAGTGAGAGATGGCTACACTTCCATTCAAACAGAGGTCCACTTTGATAATTGACAACCAAAAGTGCGACTTTCAGTGACCGCAAAGAAGCTCTTCGTATCGTAGAGAGCTCCACTCGATCGATGTCGACGCAGGAAACCAACCGACACACACCATACGTTGCTTGTCAAAATGTCGTGAGCATTCATCTTTTTATCATATAAAGGACAACAACTTTTTTGCGTTCGTCTCCCGTTCGTTCTCTCTCTCCGCCGCCTACAAACCATTCTCGTCTACTACCGTACTTTCTCTCATTCTCTTTTTTTCTCTTGGGGTTTCTCGTTGTTTTCTCTGTAAAGTTCATTTTCCAAATGCCTACGCTATTTCGCCCGCCAGACCATCGTGATCTCTCTCTTCCTGTCTTGCATTCGTGCCGTTCGTCTGCTTTCCCTGTCGGTTGTTTATTCGTGTTGGCTCGGGTCTCTCAAACTCGTACTCGCCCAACAGCCTTCGCCACAGAAATGCTCCACTTGGGAAAGGCAGTCTCGTTGTCGCTCGCCTCACTCCAGTAGTACTTCAGTAGGATACGCCAATCAGCAAGACAGGAAGACAGCAGCATCACTCGCCACCCATTTATAAAGAATCGGCCATGGCGATCGTCGACGGACGCACGGGGGACATGAACATACTATCGCGGCTCGACATGGTGAGCGTCGAGATGCTCTCGCGCGACTCGGCGCTGTACGAGCGCTCGCCGCTCGCGCGTTTCGTCTTGCGCTTGTACACGACTGTGTCCTTGTCCATGCGGATACCCCACTGGAACTCGTCTGCTTTCGTCACGACCTCGAGGAACTCGTTCAGCTTCGCGATGCGGTCAATGATCAGCTGGTCCGAGAAGAAGCCTGTGAGCGACTGGGTCTGCAGCTCCGGGATCTCGTGCTCGCTCGACGGGTTCTTTGCCTTCAGCGTTGCCGCGAGATTTCTGTGAAAAATGGCATTGCACAAATACATGGGTTTCGGTAGCAAAGGCACCAAGTACAAGGAAATACGAGCGTGTCAGCCTAGCATCCATAGAAAATAATGTGCACGCTTGCCCGTAATACAACACTCACAGGAATGTACTGTATCTGTGCCAGAGCACGAGCGTGCCTCGGATATCTGTCTCAATCTGCAGCTTGTACTCGACATATTGACGCCCTTGCTTGGTTTTAATGCGGCTAGCAAACATACATACAGGCAGGATGGATTAATTTCGTTAGTGACGCCATGAATCATCCAGCCAAGACAACTTCTCACATCTGCACAATGCAACAATAAATAAATAAAAGCAAACCGCACCTGTCGACGACCTTGGCGTTGAGCAACGAGATCTCGCGCATCTGGTCGATCTTGGTCTGGTACGAGTCGAGCGTCTGGCGCAGCTGTACGTGCTCTCGTCGCAGGTCCACGCTCGCGTTCTGCAGCGCGAGCGAGAGGATCGTCGCGCGCAACTTCTCGTTCTCGTCCTCGAGGATCTTCTTCTTCTCGGTCGCCATGGCTCGCTGCATGCTGTACGTCCGCAGTGCATCCTCGGCCTTGGCGATCTTGGTGGCCGCGTCCGCGAGCACGCGCTCGGTTCGTCTCGACGGAGTGCCCATTTGTTTCTTTAAATACTATGCGCCAAGTCACCGCCACTGATGGATTGATGGATGGATGAACGAGGTGCTGCTACACGCCGGACGCTTCTATCTCACACGCACGTATACGGAAATAGAGAGATGGATGGATAGAGACTCACACAGCTCGACACCGCCGCTGACCAGGAAAGGAAGCTGTGGATGCGCTGCTCGAAACGAATGCGCGACCGGAAAAGCGCGCGCGCGTGTGTCGATACGAGGAAGAGTCGCTCGCGTCTCTCGACCGGACGAGGGAGAGAGGTGGCGGCGGGGGAAGGGAAGGAAGGAAGGAAGGGGGCGAGTCGCGTTGTCTGGCGCGGCCCTCACTCACTCGCGTTCTCCTGCTCGCGTGCTGCTTTTTGGTTCTGCCCAACTGCTGTTGGGGCGAAAATGCCAGAAAACAGCCCCCTCCCACACTGAACAACAACGCCACGACAAATAGAGTGGACAGGCGAGATGTTATTTGGAGGAGACGTGTCGATCTAGATCAACCTATAGAGCTGTTTTGTAGGTAGGAGTCTAGGTGGAGGGAGCAAGTGACCATCACTCTGATCTCTTTGACTTGGCAAATGTATGGGACCGCGACAGTTTCAGCAACCCAGGCTCTCTCCCTCTTCCCTTTCTTCAGACTTTTCGAGTGGGCCAATGAGCGACGAAATCCTTCTATATTTGATATGTATCTAGACAGGTCCAGTCAGAATGGGAATCCCAGTCAATTTTCTAGCTCAACCTTGAAATTGGCTGAAAGCCAAGATGGTCCAGCATTTGCTACATGAAGCCGGCTCTCTCATGCTGTCTTTGGGCTTCGAAGCGATCGATGGCTCACTTAATTATTTGGCGCTGTATTATTTAATTATGAACAGTTCCACAGACGGACCGAACGATCTGCCTCTTTATGCTTTTTTGCATCATCGCTTGACCACATGCTGCCATCTCTGAGAAAAGTCACCAATTGGCGCCGCAAGCAACAATTGCATGACGCCAGCCTTTTTCCCAGTGACAATGCTCTCTGTTGATACCTTTCAGTCTCTCGGGTGGAAGCGACCGAGCGTAAGTCCCGACCAGTCCAGGACGCCGCCACACAGAGAGTTGTTTGCTGCTGTTTGTTGCCACAACGCGACGAGCGACGCCACAATCAATGTGTCCATCCATCCAAACCTGTTTTGCACGCGCGTGCGAAAGAAATCATCGCAAAGTGACACCAAAACGATTTCGAGCCAGCAGCTATACACAGTCTCTGAATAGTTCACTATTTTACACCCAAGTCAGTGTGCTCGAGAATCCTTTTCCAAATTTGAGCTTAAATTAGTCGTAAAGTTTAGCTTCAGAACACTTTGATTAGGTATGTTGCCAAAACAATGAGGTCTGTTTGTTGATTGGTTGATTATGTAAAAACCAGTGCAACTGTCTTTTGAAGATTTCGACTTTGAAGGTCATTCTCTAGGTTCGGTTTAGGGTTCAAAATTGGATTGAAACTCTTGCATCCTCTTGTTAGCAAAATTCGGTCACTAAGTACGCACACACGATAAAAAACCTTTTCAGGGTAACTTATTTTAGAAAAGTTATTCTTTTTAAAAAAATCCCCTTAAATTAAATATAACAAGTCCCTAATTTTTTTAAACTACTCGGGCAACGTGCATCAACACAAGCAAGCACTAAAATTGCCAAATCGCATGACGTAAACGTAACCTTTCAGAACCACAAGAAATACGATGATCGATCAATCCAAAAGCTGGGCATGACATGAATTCTGAGTGAGGCTCACCTCGCTCCCCATGTTCGTTGCGATGGTTGTTGCGACGGCATAAATATTTTCTTGGGTAAATGAAAACTACTACAAACAAACATTATTACACTTGATTTAAGGTTGCTATTCGGAGATCGCAGACTCTCATGCGATTCCAACATTAGTATTAGTGCATCATCGGACTTCTAAATGATGCAGTTCAGCGAAATTGACAGAATCCGTTATCTAGGAGAATAACAAATCTCCTGCTAATAATAATTGACTCCTATTTTTTATTCTGGACATAACAAAATACCATTTTGCTCCAAGAGTACATCACAATTTCCCTAACAATCACAATATCTCCACGGGTCACAATATATTTCAGTTTTTAACCACAGTTTGTGTTCTTGAAAAACGCGTCTCGTACCTTCAATTTTCCACAAAAACTAAATTTCCAAACTACTGGACCCTCCATAAAACATTTTACAGCACTCAAGAAAATGCTCCGCAAAATTCTGCAGTACAGTAGACAACAGGATATTTCCACGTTGCCTTTATAAAACAAAATAGAGGCAATTAAAAATCTACGCCTTTTCAAACTTTAAATAACAACCTTTCTTCTCGCCTGTGACACATTTTCCGAGACACTGAGAAAATGAATGCTGAAAATGCACCAGTACAATCTGATTAAAATGCACCAACTCAAAAGTAAAAGATGTACCGATTTCCGCATGCGCTCGCATCGGCTCGTCGACCTCGTTCCTCGAGAGCAACTAACTGCGCTTCGTCCTCTCCGGCGTCGCAGGTTTCGCCATGGCATGTAGAGGCAGACGATACGCTTCGAGGATCTCCTTATTGAATGTGGAGATCAGCGTACCTGTGCATGGTTGTAAATGTTTCGGGTAAGATGATTGAACGTCCGCACCAATCGCAGCTCAATTTCGATATGCTTCTGAAGCAACACACGTAGATAGTTAGGGTCAAACCACAGCAATTCATGACATGCGCACTCGTGTTCATCCAGCGGCGGAGCTGACATCCCAGCGCACCTTCGGTGTCTGGATCCCACGCAAGCGGTCGTTCATAAAAAGAGCGAAGTGGATGGCGTTCAGTGAGTTTCTTTCTTTTCGATTTCTTCAGAAAAAATATTTAAAGTTTGAAAAGGGGTAAATTTGTTATTGCCCCAACAAAATATTTTGTGATGGTAACAAAGCAATGTAAACTGGTTTGAAATGAATACCACCACGCTTTTAAAGACTCTGTGTCTTTGACACGCGAGAATGCACGGCACATTTGAAGAGATGGCTCTGGAGAGCGCCATGCAGCGCAAGCGGATATCCAAGGCGCCGACAGCAGTAGGTGGCGGTGGAGGTTCGGCTCCCTCGTCTCCGAGCGGCAGCTCCTCGACGCGCACCACCACCACGACCGCCACGTTCAGCGATGAAGACGAGCTGGCCTTTGACGACGACGACCTCGACGCGTTCCTCACAGACGACGACCTCCAGGCGGCGGTCGCGGAAGAGAACGAGCGCTACGCGGAGCTCCGCAGAAAGCAGCAGCAACTGAAGAAGAAGCGTCTCGTCGGCAACGGCAGCGCTTCGTGGCTGCAGAGTGCGCGCGATTGCTGCGTGGGACTCGTGAACCTGGCCACAACGTACCCGAGCGTGCTACTCGCGATGAGCTTTCTCTGGCTGCTTGCCGCGCTGTGCTGGATGCGCTGGCCACTGTACATCCAAATGGTCGCCGAGCCAATGGAGAAAGCGCTGGGTGCGGGCGGCAACAAGAAGCTGAAAGCCGAGATTGAGCCTCGAGCGGTTGTCGCAGCGCTTGCGGTGCCGTTTGCCATCACTGGGGCGCTCTTTTACTGGTACGAGCGAGCCTTAAAGAGTCATGACGATGGCGCACTGTTCGAGTGGAAAACTTCGAAGTGGGCGCTCTGGCTGCGTCGCCAGCGCCGTGCGCACATCGGCTTTGGCTTGGACTCGGTGGATGGAATCGCGATCGCCGTGTTTACGATCGTGCAGGTGAACAGCTTTGTGGGGAAGATCCTGATCGACAGATACACGGGCAAGCTGGCGAAGTCGGGGCTCCTGTCACGCGCTGCACGCAGCTTTGGTATGAACGGGCTGTACGCCATGGTGAGTGTTATGCTTTCGTTCATATCTCTTCTATTGTTGTTATGTGGTAGTTAGCTAACATTTTTTGCCTTTGTGTATGCGCTAGATCCTGTCAATCCTGCTCGTGTCGCGCCAATCGTTTTTCCACAAGTACTTCCATTTGTCAGGCGAACGAGCGGCTCGGTACCACGTGTGGACTGGGAACTTTGGCGTCGTTGCGCTCCTGCTGCACGGCATTCTCTACGGCGTCTACTGGATCGAGCGAGGTGAGCTGAGCGCCAAGCTGCTCCCGTGCACGAACTGCTCTGCGATCGACTCGTACAAGACAGTTCGCAACTTTTCCGGCCTGGTCGCGCTCGTGTTCTTGCTGATCGTCGCGCTGGGCTCGATCGAGTGGATGCGCCGCCACCACTTTCGTCGCTTCTCGATCGTGCACTGCGTGAACGTGCTCTTTGTGCTATTCACGTGCCTCCACTACTACCCAGCGGCGTTCTGGCTCGTGCCGGGCGTGCTCGTGTACGTCTTGTACCGCGTCGTGTCGCTCTTTGGTCAGGGCAAGTCGACCGTAATATCGTCGGCGTCGCTTTCCGACAAGATCGTGCAGCTGGAGTTGCGTCGAGACCCGGGATCCGGCGACTTTTCCGCAGGTCAGTACGTGTACATCAAGCTGGACGAGATTGGCCGCAACGAGTGGCACCCGTTCACGATCAGCTCGAGTCCGCTCAAGAACCGGTACGCGTTCCACTTGGACGCGAAAGTGCAGGGCCGATTCACGCGCGAGCTGCTCGAGTTGATCAAGAGCCACCGGCTGACAACTGTCAAAGTGGACGGCTACTATGGCTCGGCGATCCAGACGTGCGCGCACATGGTCTTTGTCGCAGGCGGGAGCGGCATGACGCCGTTCCTGAGCTTTCTCGAACACCTACAGCTGCGCTCCGAGATGATGATGGATCCGTCATCATCGTCTAATGAGGAAGAAGTAGACAAAGTGTTCCCAAAGACGCTCTGGGTCATCTGGACGTGTCGCGACATTGAGCTCTTGGAGGCGTACGCTGAGTTGCTGCAGTCGGTTGAGAAGTCAACGCGCTGGAAAACCAAGGTCTGGCTGCACCTCACTGCGTCTGGTGACGACGATGAAGATGACGAAGAGAGCCAGGAGCTGCGCGAAGCGTCGTCGTCATCAGATCGCACGCGCGTCGATAAGTTCTTCCCGTCGTCTATGCATCGCCACGCATACTCTAGCGACTCGCATCTGGCGCCGCTCGTGACGTTCCTCGGCGCTTGTTGCAGCATGGCGCTGTGCATGTACCTTGTGTACGTTGACAGCGCGATCGGTCAAGTTTGGTGGCTCAAGCGCGTTCTGCTGCTGCTTGGGTGCGTGGTCGGTGCTGCATTTGGCGGTAGCGTGGTTCTCATTCTGCGCCGCATTGTATTGCGAAAGGTAAACGAAGACAAGGACGGCGGCATGGGCTCGGCGATGACCGAGCTCGAGTTTGCCGGTCTGGACATGGCGAGCCCCGTGGCGCCGCAGACGCCGAGAAGGTATCCGACGCCGTCTGCATCCGTGCTGAGCCGCAACTTCACGGTTGCGCCGTCGCGACCGGACCTAAAACAGCTGGTGCGCAGCATCCACAGCGAGATCCAAGAGAACTTTGGCATGAGCGCGGACGTGGGGCTCTTTGTGAGCGGCCCCGCTGGTCTGCAGTCGGATGTGCTGCGCCACGCGCGCGCCTTCCACTCGCCCCTGCTCGCAGTGCACCAGAAATCCTTCACCCTGTGAGTCTTCTACATTGTTGCTGCAAAATGGGTGGATGACAGAATCGATAGATAGAGCTCTTCAACTTGCGCAGACAGCTCTTCAACTTGGGCAGGAACGTGTGCACCATCTCAATTCTGGAGTACGCTCGATGGTAAAGGACGTGCAGAGATCATTCAGATTGGGCGGATCCGCGCCACAGGATATCCAGTGCGTGAGTAACACAACAAATGGTTTCTTGGACTCCTATGGATATTGTTGGGCGAGTTCAGCGAAATGCATAATAGTACTCGCCATTACTTTCGATCGCTCCCATCGAAAGCGTGAATCGGCACTCGCATCAAGAAATCCGTCGACTCATTGCAGACAGAGCAATGCGGATCAACAATCACCTACGCACACATATCACAGCAGCGAGATGCAATGCGTGTGTGATGGTGCTAATACCACATGCGTAGGTAGGTGGTTGCTCGCTTGCGCATGAAACCTTGCGCGTCGGCAATTTTGGTCACACACGTGCGCATGTGAGCGATGCCATGAATTGCGGTGACATTTGGCCTCAAGCTTGAAGTGAACTTGTCGGATTCTTTTGCTTTTTGTTCAAACCTGAAAGGTTATTTTTGTAAAATAAAATAGTTCCGTCCTCGATTTTCAAAAGGAGATGCGTGTGGGACAGCAACTGGCTCCATTTGTTATAAAGAGGATAGAACCACAACCAAAAAGTACCTATCACGGCTCATTTCATTCAACACTGGGTGGAATACAAATGAATTTGAGACAATTTGCAAAGCTAAGTACGATTAAAAATGTATATTTATCCTCAACCGCCGGTGAAACGGCTCAAAACAGCAGGACAAGGGGTAGGGTATTCTGTAGCTTGAGACGTACAGTAAATACCCCAGGCAAGAACGTATGCATAACACGAATCTCGCATACTTAAAGTGCTTGAAAACTCAAAAAAATGAAAGCATACAAACTTCAATACAAACGTCACTTTACAAGAAAACGGTCATTCAAACTTTTTGTGGAAGATGCACAGGGTTAGGTATGTATACCATCATAGAAAGACAGTTGAGGAAACAGTGCGCATCCAAAAGCGAAAGGGGAGCAAAACCTCGCGCCCAACGTGCGGCTGCCACCCGTTTGGAGGTCGATTTCTGAACGACGCGATGTCCAAGTAGATGCCCCAGAGAATCTTGTACCGAGAGAAGCGTCGCGACCGCCTCCGTCCAGCAAACACGATTCAGTTTCGACCCCAGTCTTGAGCTCTACTTCTTTCTTCTTCTCGTACAAGTGGACGTAAATGTCCGCGTACACAGCGAGCAAGCAACAC
>JAASGK010000186.1:0-35356 GCA_023334195.1 Globisporangium emineosum
GGAGGAGAGAAGGCATAGGATAGGGAGCACCTTCAGCGAAAGTATTGGGTCTATAACCGGCTTGCAAGCGCCACACACAGTTGTATAACTGCAACAGTGTGGGTACACCGCGTGCAATTTACTTTAGTTAACCAAGTAAATAATGATGACCCTCGAAGTCTTATTCTTCTCGTACCCTGCTCCTTGCTCACCCAGCTACTGCACAGCCTTCGCTCCTCGTCCTCGCGCGATACGACTTGTTGAGGCCTGGGCAGCGTCGTCCATTGCCTTCCTCTTGCTCATTTGAAAAATCTCATCGAACTAGAGAAGACCCAAGTTTCCTGAGCAAGCAAGCCCCCGCTCAAGTGCGCCGGGTCCTGTACCCCATCGCCCCCAGAAGAAGAAGAAGAAGAAGAAGAATGAAGATCCCCTGCGGGAACCTCGTGTTGGTGTCGGCACTGGCCGCCGCGCACGTGCTGCTACTGACGGCAAATGCAGCAACAACGATCACTACGAACGTGGATTGTGTGGTAAGCGCCTGGGGTCCGTATTCGGACTGCGACGAAGCAACCATGAAGCAAACACGCACACGCACAGCGACCATCACCGCGAAGGGCAAAGGAAAGGCGTGTCCTGTCCTCAGCGAGTCGATCAAGTGCAAGCCCATCAGTTGCGTCGTGAGTGCGTGGAGCGCATACGGAGACTGCGACTCGAAACTTTACAAGAGTCGCACGCGAACAGTGACCACCACCGCGAAATACGGCGGCGCCGCGTGCCCCGTACTCTCCGAGTCCATAAAGTGCAAGCCCGTCAACTGCGTCGTGTCCAAGTGGAGCGCCTGGAGCGAATGCGCGGCAGCGGATGGCGAGAAGACCTCAACGCGGACGATCCTCGTCAAGCCCGTCGACGGCGGCACGGCGTGTCCAGCGCTCGAGCAAGTCGACCACTGCCTGAAAGTGGACTGCAAGCTCAGCGCGTGGACCAATTGGACAGCGTGCGCCATTGACACGGGCCGCAAGACGCGCACGCGAATTGTCACGACCGAGCCAAAGTATGGCGGCAAAGAGTGCGACCCGCTTGAAGAAGAAGACTATTGCGCCAAGATCAACTGCATCGTGAGTGACTGGAGCGACTGGCAGTCCTGTAACGAAGCCACGGGCAACAAGACCCGCACGCGAACGATCAAGCAGACAAATAAGTACGCTGGTGAACCGTGCGGCAACCTTATTGAGACTCCACAGTGCGACCCCGTGGAGTGCGTCGTAGGCAACTGGACAAACTGGACGACGTGCGACCTCGAAGACGGGTCCATGCGCCGAACGCGCACGATCGATGTGGAGCCAAAGTACGACGCTCCCGAGTGTCCTCCTCTGGAAGATGTACGCTACTGTGCCAAGCAAAACTGTGAGGTCAATGAGTGGGGCGACTGGTCTGCGTGCGACCACTCTACGGGCAACAAGACCCGCGGACGCACGGTCAAGGTCCACAACGTCTTCGGTGGTGCGGTGTGTCCAAGCCTGACCGAACAGAAAACCTGCGACCCGGTCAACTGCGAGCTGGGCGACTGGAGCGACTGGTCTGGTTGCAGCCCTGTCAACTACAAGAAGAAACGCAGCAAGCTCGTGACCACGTACCCAATGTACGGAGGTGAAGCGTGCGGCGCGCAGGCCGAGGAAGCAAGTTGCAAACTGGACTGCAAGCTCTCGGACTGGGGCAACTGGACTGGCTGCAACTACGCGACGGGCAAGAAGACCCGCACGCGCCACATCCTGGTCTACCCTGAGTCGGACGGCGCTGTCTGCGAAGATCTAACGGAGGTAGCGGACTGCGACAAGGAGGACTGCGCTGTGACGGAGTGGACCGACTGGTCCGGCTGCAGCGAGAAGACGAGCAAGCGTGACCGATACCGTGAGATCACTCTCTACGGCGTGTACGGAGGCGAGACGTGTCCGGACAAGACGGAAGAGGAAGCCTGCGACCCGTTCACAGACGCCGAAGTCGTTAGCAACGCAAATACGGCGGCTGCAGTCCTGTAGTTACACTTGCGGTTGTTCATCCCAGTGTGAGTCGTGTCAGCCTCTACAAGACAGACAGATTGCACTCAAAGTAAATAAGCTAACTTCTCGAAGGAAAGCGACGAGCTCAATTAATTTCTATAATATTCAAAGCATTCACATCTCAGCAAGGCATGTGCTTTCAACCTCCAACTCTGAGGTGTCTTACCACAGTGGAAGGAAGCTTTTGTGCTAAACCAGCCTAAAAATCAACAAAGCTGGTGTTGGTCGAGCTCCCCCAGGAGAGAGGGTACCCTGCGTCTTCCAGTCGCTTCTTGAGCTCGAGTCCGTGATCGTACGACTGGGTCTCCACGACGCACTTGACCGCAACGCTCGAGACGCTCGCGTGCACCCACGCGCGCTCGTGGTAGATGTCCTTCACGCTCACGCCGCACTCCCAGAGCAAGTTGGCGAGCTGCGCGATGCCGCCGGGGCGATCGCTCACGGTCGCGACAAATCGCACCAGACGCCCGTCCGCGGCAAGACCGCGTTCGATGACGCGACCGAGCACGGGCACATCAATGTTGCCGCCGCATAGAGGCAGTACCACGCGTTTGCCCTTGAGCTCTGGGAGCTTGTCGTCGATCAGCGCTGCGAGCGAGCACGCACCGCCACCTTCGACCACCACTTTCTCTTGCTCCACGAGGCGCAGCACGCTCAGCGCAATCGCGCGCTCGGAGACCGTCACGATCTGGTCCACGCGGTGTCGTGCGATCTGGAATGCGTTCGAGCCGACGCACGGCACAGCGAGGCCGTCTGCGAGAGTTGGAGACGTTGGCACGTTCACCGGGTGGCCTGCTTCCAGTGCACCAGTGAAACTCGCACAGAGCTCCGGTTCGACACCCTAGAAGATCACAAATTTACGACGAGAGTTAGCCGAGCCAAGTCAATGATGTGAGGGGTTGATGATTGACAGAACAACACTTACAATCACTTGCACGTTTGGCGCCAGCGTTTTCACGGCGAGCGCGATGCCAGCGATGAGGCCGCCGCCCCCTACAGGGACGACAATCGCATCGACGTTCGGAACCTAGTTCCAAAAATTGTTCAAGTGAGTCACTTTGGATATTGGAAACCCGCCAAAAAGAAGCCAAATGGAATGCAAATGTTGCGTGGCATACCTGGTTGAGAATCTCAATGCCCATCGTGCCGGCGCCGGCGATAATATCCGGGTGGTCAAACCCATTGATGTAGGCGAGATTCTAACATGAGCATTAGCATACCACCAAAGACAATTAGACGCGAACTTCTGCGATCCAAAGAAGAACACTTTGGCGAAATGTACCTCATCGCGGGCATATTCGTCGGCCTTTTCCCGGGCTTCGAGGATGTGCGAGCCGTGCAGGATCACGCGCGCGCCGAGCTCCTGGCAGCTCGTGATCTTTGTCAGCGGTGCGATGTTAGGCATCACGCACGTCACGGGGATACCCAGCAACTTGCCGTGGTACGCAAGCGCAAGCGCGTGGTTGCCTAATGCGAGCATGAAACGCTTAGCGGAGAAAGTATTGGTCCACACAAAAAAAGCCAATTCAATGCATACCTGCCGATGCAGCGACGACGCCGATGCGCTTCTGCTCTGGGGTCAGCTGGAGCAGCGCATTTCGAGCGCCGCGCTCTTTGAAGCTGCCGGTCATCTGGCGATAGTCCTTCTTCAAAAAGATCTCGTAGCCCATGCGCTTCGACAGCATCGGCGAGTACTTGCACGACGTCTGCTGGATGCCGTCGCGGATGCGGTACGTCGCTGTGCTCACGTCTTCGAACGACACGGGTGAATCTACTGCATTCACACATCAACCGCACATAGCCATCATCAATATCAGCTCACTCACAATACAGAAAGACAGCACCCAGCACATGCAGGCCATCAGACTGCAACTCACCGTCGTAATCAGTCGGTGGCGGTGTCGTCGCGGAGGACATCATGCGCAGTCCCTGGTGCTCGTAGCTCCTGCGCGTCATGGCGACGCCTCGCGCGCGCACACGGGGCAATAGCGACAGCATCTTTCAGAAGGGCGGAGTGTGTGGGTGAGTCTGTCTCTTGTGTCAGCGAACGAGCGAATGTGCGAATGGATGAGCTCAGGCAGCAAGCTTTGACGAACGAAGCCTTTCTTCCTTTCCTTGTTTAGCTTGTGTGGCGTTTGGCGCTTGGAGCTTTTCAGGATTGGATGAAGCCAATGATTTGACGAATTGAATGTGAGAGGCAAGTTGCAGTTGGTCCCTCCCCTCATTTGGCAACCACGCCTCGCCTCGCAGAAATTAATGTTCAGTTCGCCTGGTCAACGACGCCAGTTGGAAGGGCGATGTGGAGGCGCGTGGCGATCTCCTTGATCTCTTCACTCGTCATCGCGTCCGTGACGACGATTCCGTTGGCGCGCGCGAGGTTAATCCACTTGAGAATCTCCTCATGGAGCAAGTGCGGAAGCACGTCTCGGTCGATTGGCTTGTGGTGCAGCTGACGTCTCTTTGCTTCTTTCTTCTTGACGGCACTCTTCACGACTTTGCGCACGGCCGCTTTGCTTACCGGTATTGTGTGTATTAGGTTGAAATGCCACGCTGTCCATGCCGCCAACCTGGCGTGAGACCAGTTGGGTTCGTTTTCGACCTGCTTGGCGATGAGCTTTTTCTGCATCTTCGTGAGCACGAGTCGTGGTGGCATCACTCTTGCGCTTGGTCTCTCTTTTGCCGACTTGACTTGCTCTTGACGCGGTGGATTGCGGAATGATATTAATATGACCCCAGTGCTCGGTATGCCAACCACACCTCCATTTCGTCATTTTCGCTCGAGTGTCCCCAGATCCGGATAGATTTGATGAGCATGGTTGCTGGTTGAGGGTTCAGTAGCCAGACTACAGTAGTGTCTCTCAAATATAATTTGCCTGCCTCCAAATTTTATCAGAAATATACTTTTCTGTCCACAGAAAAGTATCTTTCTGGGTATTTGCTGGACACATTGTATGGGATTGTGTTGGCGCACCCGCATGCATGGAAGGGTGAACTTTAAGTATCAATTAACCCAATGGTCTCATTGCTCGCTTGTGCAAGTTATCGTCCATGCTCCCCCACAAGGTTGTTCTCCAAACAGACTGGACACCTCACCTCTTCAAATGTTGCACCATTCTCCATGAGCAAGTAGCCTCAGCCCAACTGCACCCCAACCACCCACTACGGAGCGCGATCCTCTTTCTCGTCCTACGCGAACTCGCTCAGCTTGTCCAGCACGAACGCTACCCTCACGCGCCCAATCGGGTCGTGTTTCGTCATGAGGTGAAGGAGGTTGCGCTGCTTCTCGCTCATCGAGTCCGGCAGGTTGGGGGTCTCTCTTTTTCACTTGGAAGCGAACTACTGCGGGGAGCATCTTGGCCCATGGCGTGTCCCCGGTCACCGCTTCGATGATGCAGATCGCAAACGAGTACACGTCTGGTGCGAAGGACGGCCGCCCGCCCGCCAGGTACTCGGGGGACTTCCAGTGCACCGCGCCGATCTTCTTCACGTCAATCTGGATCTCCGCTTCGTTCACGAGACCATTCAGGCCAAAGTCGATCAGCTTCGCCTTGCCACCATGCCGATCAGGATGTTGTCGCACTTCAAGTCATTGTGGACTACGTTCTCGCTGTGCAAGTACTGCAGTCCAAGGGCCGCTTCGTGCAACTCCTGCCACGTCAAGCGCGCATTCCCTGGCTTCTTCAAGAACGCGCTCAACTCCCCATTGAGTGCGTACTCGCACACAAAGTAGCGCTTGTCGATATGGCACGTGCTGTACATCGTCAAGACGTGCAGGTGGTTCAAGCGATGCCACACGCGCACTTCGTGCAGCAGCAAGTCGGTCGAAATCGTGCCGACGTCGGCCTCGTACCCCATGAACTTGATCACGACGGGAGTGTCCAGCTACGATCCTTTGTAGACAGCCCCGAACGCACCTTCACCGATCTGGTTCGCCCCGCTGAGCTCGAGCTCTGCTAATTCCAAGTACCAAGATGGGAGAGTCTTCATTGCGGAGAGACCAGCTTGTGTCCAGAGAGCATGGCTCGACGATAATGGCTCCACATGGTTCAGCGTGAGCACATTTTTCATCCCGCCGCTCACCACGGGGAGCGGAGCCGAGATGGAAGCAGCGGCGTCCAACCCGCGTAGCTCTCGACAGCCGCCGTCTGCTAATAGTAGATCATCTGAATTTGTACCAATAGCCCACGCGTAAATCGGATCGGCGTCTTGTACATCCAGCATATTGAGCAAGCGATCCAACTCGGAGTAGATCACGCGGTGGGTCTTGGCGACCTTCCGGCTTCGCGCAAGCAGGAACACGGATTTATTCGAGATCGCGGTGCGCAAGTGGCGCTGGAAACGAGCCAACGCAGCACAGAAGCTAACAACTTCGAGGTCTCCAGATTTCTTGCGGCGCTCTTGCAAAAGTTGGAAAATGAACACTAGCGCCGAAAACACCTTGCTTGCCACCCACTGGTCGCCTGGGAGCTCTCCGCACCTTGTCTCAACATTGAGGAGCGTGCTTGGGATCGTACCATCGAGCTCAGCAAATCTGTGCTCCGCTAAAGTCTGGAATAATGCATCGGATCATACACACCACACGCCATCAGAAACAACAAAACTTCCCAAGCGCACAGGTGGCTGCTCACAGGGTTCCATGGACCCGGGTACTCACCTCAACGTCACTGCACGAAGTTGGTTGCTGTTCTTGTATCATTAACGCGCCAGCAGCGCTGTCTTGCTCGTTGTCGAGTACAAACTCCTTGAGTCGGTTCACCACGTACGCGATCTTCACGCGCTCGACGGGGCACATCTTCGTGATCAACTCCCAGTGCGCATCGCTTATATTTGCAGGCCGCGCGGGTAGGTGTCCACCTTTGTCTTCCGTAAACACCTTCCAGGGAATCGCGCTTCGATGGGGACAAGTAGCTTTCCAACATGCACATCGCGAACGAAAAGATGTTGGATGCAATAGTTACCGCAGAGTCGCGTTCCCGTAACTCTAGGATGTTCCAAACGTACTTGCGACGTCCACCGTGGAGGATGTAAAGTTGATCCGTCGAGTTGCGAAGTCCGCACAAGTTTGTGACTAAGTCTGAGCCGATAATGATCGGTAAGCTTTTTTAGGGTATTATTTCGGTCAGGCATCGTTTCGGGTCGAAGGTTTTCTTAGACCGAAACGCGAGACTTGACCGAAAGTTGAACATTTTGGATCTCGTCAGTTGTCTTGACAAGTTTTGAAGTGGTGAAGCCAAGTCGTTGACATCACTCCATCCTGATGCACTCATCATCAAACAAATTATTTACATACAACGATATAGTTCTCACGAGGTGGGGTCGACGTGAAAAATGCTCCAAGGCTTCACTCCGATGACAATATATGTGTATAAAGAAGAAAACATTACCGAATATGCATGAAAAGCAACAAATTTTTAATCTCGCCTCCATAGTTCTCACTCGTCTGGTAGCTCGATCGCTCTTGGTAGTTGGAACTGCTATCTGTGTGGAGGCGCTGCACGATTACGAGGAATGTCGTGTAGCATCTGGACATGAACTCGGCCCAAGCGTTCGATGCCGCCAACGAATACTTGTAAACTTGGATGCGGGCTTAAGAACGTGCGGTTCAGCTCCCTGTTGAAGCGCTCGAGCGGATTGTTCGTCCGTGCAACTGTGGCTTTGTCCAAACTCCGACCGTTCCACAAATCTGGTGTATACTTTCTGGGCCACTGCCGCTGAAAATAAGCCCATAATCCATCCCATTTGGCATGCGAGTACGGAATACCTTTCGACACGCACTTTTCACGGATCAGCTTGCGCACGTAGGCTGTGCCTTCCACTGCAATCTTTTCTTGGTCGATGACGGCCAGGATGTCGACCTTTGTCATTGCGATCTGGACCTCTGGTGAAGGAATGCAGAGCTTCTTCATGAATCGACGGAGTGCTTGCTTGAAATGGAAATAATAGCCACACACATTCGCGTCCGGAAACTGGGTGAGGACCGCGTTGATGAGCCCAGACTCGAAATCACAAACCACTGTGGCTGGGTCGAGCTTCTGGTCGGATGCTTGAATGACGTGGTGGATGACGTTCCAGTACACGTCGGTGCTCTTTGATGCGCGCAGAACATAAAACACCGGCAAGAAGAGGTTTGAAGCTTGATCATGGACCATCAGTATCACACACTGAAAGAAGGAGCGGGGTACACAGCGGAAGGTGCCGTCGACGAACAGCGTGGTTCCCTTGTACTTCAAATTGTCAATGAGCACGGGATTCGCCCACCCAATCACTCGCTCAACACTGTGCTCGCCCGATCGTCTTCCTGGATACGCATGACGAAACTGGAAAAAGCTCATTGTCGATCCTTCCACCATTGATAGCGGTGGTAGCTCGATCTGGCCATAGATGTTGCCACCAAAATGAGTGCTCCTCGTTCGATAGACGCGCTGAATCACTTGTTCTCTCGTTAGCCCGCGCAGTACGACGTGCTCTCGTCCATGTAGAAGTAATCGTGCACTTGGACTCAAACGCGCTCGACACTCAGTGCGAAGTCGGAGATTGCAAGCGAATCTACCGTCTCTCTCATGTCTTGTTCCACATCGCGAATCTCCGTCAACGTGACTGCGTCGCGCTGGCAAATGTGGGGCACAAAGCTGGTGAACGCTATTAGCGCAGCAAAGAAGGCGACCCTTCCTTTGCAGTTCGTTCGCCGATACAAGCTGCAGTGACACGTGATTTTCTTCGACGTTGTAGCAACCTTTGTATATTGATACCCATTCAATTGAATCACTGTGCTGTACTGAGTTCGCTTTGGTACTGCATGTGCGAATTCACTTGTGCTCTCAGCTGGGACGGAACGTGGCAGCTCTTCTGCAAACGTGTCGCTTCTGTAGGATGGAGACGATGGTAGCGATGCCGGAGGCCATGTTGACGATGACCTGGACGGTGACGAGTACAGCGATGACGGTGGGGAGCATGGAGGCGACGACTCGGGAGGCGATCGTGGTGGGCTGGAAGGAGAAGATGCATGCAAGTCAGAGTCCGACAACGATATTGGCGGGCGCAATTGCGCTTGACTCGGAGACGAAGACGCATACGGTGGCGATGATGCCGTGCTTGGTTGCGACGAGTGCGCAGGCGATGACGACAGATCAGACGGCTCGAAGGAAAGAGGTGCGATCGAGTCCCGCGCGAGTCTTGATGGGGGAGAAATCATCGGTGCGAGAGGCTTCACGGTTGCTTTCTTTGATGTTGCTTTCTGCGTGGTCTTGGCTCTCCTGGACGAAGAAGCTTTTGCCGCAGAGTGGGCTATGCGCTCAGAGCGCACTCTCTTTCGAGCTGCTTTGCTCATCGCAGATAAGGAGAAAAGCGAAAGTGATATCCACGTTGTTGTTGGACCGAGATCTCTGGGGACGCTCAATACATTTGGCTCGCAGCCGCTCTTAGACCATATGTTTAGACCCAGGAAAAAGTACCACTTGATCCGAAACAATACCTGACCGAAATAATACCCTAAAAAAAATCTTCCGATGATACCCATTGGAGATCCGTATGGGCAACGCCATGCTTGTGAAAGTACTGAAGCCCGAGCGCTACCTTGTACAATCACGTCCACTTCGGCAAGCGACTTGAGTCCTTGCTCAGGAAGTCTTGGAGAGTCTTCGTTTCTAGAACCAATTCGTAGACGAAGAAAATAGGAGTTCCGGTGTGACACGCTCCAAACAGCTTGAGAAAGTTCGGGTGATTCAGTCCATACTATTGCGATGCAGCCTTGATGAGTAAAGCACGGCCGGAGGCTTCGCGCCAGGTTGACAGTTTCGATCATCACCTTCGATTTCTACCACGTGCCCTCGTAGAATCTGATCAATGGCCCATCGGACTTCACCGTGTTTCAACTATGGAACTCGACGTCGTCACGTGAGATGAACCACTCGGGGACGTCAGGTGGTTCGATTTCGCAGACACAAAGGAAGCGTTCCAGCGCTTTCTTCACGCGTTCTTGTAGCCTCGATAGCCGCTCTCCACTGTGCGTCTTGAGCTCATACTGAAGACGAAGTGCTGCCTCGACTTGTTGCTCGCCACTGGTGCACCCAGCCACGAGAGCGTCATCGCTGTGCAGTAGCTCTTCGGTCAAGCGTGTCTGCAGTTGAGCTTGCTCGTTGTCCCATCGATCTTCCCAGCTGCCATTGCCAGTGGTGCGTGTCAAATTGAGCATTTCAGCAAAGTGATCCAGCTCTTCGTGGAAGTCGCGAACTTTGCATGTGATCGCACGCATGCCAATCATGCGGGAGATCGGATACCGCCGTTTCTCAACTTGGAACGAAAGACGTTAGACGCGAAACACAATGTTGGCGAATGACGTCAAAGTAGATCGTTGGATTTCCTGGCTTTCCGTTGACACTTTTAGTTGCTCGAGCTGGGCGCAAATGGCCGTCAATCGCTGAACGACACGAGCGCAAACCGGTGCAAACTCGAATGTGGCGTCGCAAAGCGCGGACATTCTCTCAAGTATCCCGGTAAGAAGTGGGCACACATCGTCCCCAGAGGCGTCCTCAGCGCGAAGGCAGTATCCATGCACGACGAGAGACTGCACACCAGCGAAATAGTCCCACCGCGCAGCCGAGAGGGCGGAGTTTCTCCGTCTCCACTCCGGACATTAACTGGTGCGGCAGCATCAATGAGTGCTTGGAAAACCGTCATGTGACCACCGCGACCTGCGAGAGTAAGCGGGGTGTCGTCGTTTCGACCGTGATGATTTGAGTGCGACCTTGTGTTGAGAGTGGCTCCGTTGTCGATCAGCATTTGTGCATTTTCCGTACGCCCCCATTCTGCCGCGTAAAAGACGACCGTGCGTCCATCATTGGTCGATTCGTGGACAGACATTCCTTCTTTCAGAGTTGTCCTTGGCGTCGATTTCAGCTCTATGTCCAATCAACTCGCTGACAACGTCGGAATTCCCCTATTCGGCAGCAAATGACAAGGGAGTTCTCCCGCCGATATCCGTGATACGCAGGTTCACTCCAGATCTGAGCAATGCCTGAACCATTTCAAGAACTTTTCGACTCACTCCTACATGTCGCATGCTAGTCCATCGACTCACTGCCGCATACAAAAGTGCGGTTCTTCCATCGGCGTCGGCCACATCCAGAGCAGCTCCGTATTTGTTCAGCTCGCTGACAACTTCGAAACTACCCGACTGTGCTGCAAACGATAATGGCGCTCTTCCATATCCGTTTTCGTGATCAACGACGGCTCCGCTCGAGATCAGCACTTGCACCACATCCGCGTAGCTGAGCCGAGCTGCATACAGCAGAGGGAAGTCGCTGGGCGCATTTTCAATTCCTCCCACCGAACTGCCATGCTGGAGCAGAAATTTGACATCGTCCGCATTTCCTGAGCACAGCGCCACGGAGAACGCGAGACTCGGACGCGGCGCTCCAGCTCTGAGTTTTTCGAGTCGCAGTAGATCCTCACTCGTCCTGGTTTGAGAGGCATCCTCGCTTGCGATGGTGCCATCTTCTTCGTCGTGCTTTTCTTGTGCCGAGTCCGCTTGCGACGCCGCCGCTCGAGAGGCTGGTGAATCGCAGCAACGGCTGCTGAAAACGCGTTCAAAGCTCGAGCGGAAAGAGGTGAACACGAGACGCATCGATGTACGATCGGTGGGAAGAACCGTGCAGGCTCAAGCTTTGTTGCCGCGTGCGTCCTCTCAACTGAAGCTCTCAATTCGAAATGGTACTCTCTTCTCCTTGCTTCTTGGCAAGAGTGAGTGGTTCGTGGCTCTTTTTCGGTAACCTGCCGCTGGACGTTGGCGCAAAGCAGAAGGTCCATGCATTCCTACTGGCCACGCGTTCAGAAGAGTGTGATAAGCACTTTTCTGGCCCCACCCAACCAGTAAAAGTGTCGGCACCTCGTTCATTCAAACAACAACTGCTTCATCAAATGACCTCATTCCAAAATGGATGGGGATTTGCTTATCGGTCGTCGCCTTGATCAGCAAGCTAAAGCGCAACGATGCACCAAGCGAGGAAGCATGTCACGATCGACATATGGTGAAGATTGGAGGTTGAAGTGCCACGTCGCCTACATTACCAGCTACCAAATGGGCGTGGGGCCAGCCGGAGTTGGAGTGTGAGAAGCTTGCTTCACGATGGGTTCCTTCAGCCAGGACGAGTCGTGGTGCTAGCTCTTCTTCTTTTCTTGCTCGACGCGGTGAATTGCTGAGTCAAATAACACGTTTCTTGCCCCTCGCACTCCACGCGTTTTGCTTTCCGGTGGACTCGCAAGAGCAAGAGCATGGAAGCTGATTGAGGTTTCGATCGCACTTCACTACCGAAAGTAATAACACGCATATTGCTCAGTGCAATCGCACTCTGCGGGGATATATGGACGCACTGCTGACATGCGCTCATATTTGGGGTGTGTGGGTGGACTTCTACGATCAATATCAACTACGGCACTGTATAGCTTACCTAACTCATTTCTGCAAATACTTGTTCACGTGGGCGAGCAGCTCTATTTCTTCCTGGGACTCGCCGAGCGCCGGACCTTTGCCACCGAGGTCGCGCGGGATATTCTCAATGTCGATCAGCGTCTCGAGCTCCCGCAGGATCGCGCTGCCCTTTAGCATGTGCACCTAACACACACATAGCAATACAAAGTATCATTAGCTCTTCGATAGAGTTCAAACATCATTCAGCCCATAGACGCACCTTTTCTCGCGTTACGGGGTCGATCATGGGCTTCACCATTCGCCAAATCATGTTGAACCAACCGGGGATGTTGATGATAAAGATGTGCGCGCTTCGCTCTGGGTAGTGTGCACCAGTGAACGCCGACGCGCGCTTGATGAAGTCCAGCACTTCGCCTCCGAGGTCGTACATGCCAATGCCCGTCACGTCCAGCACAGTCAGCGACCTTCCGGTGTCGCTCGGCTCAATTACGCGCCAGAGGTACTCGGTAATGTACATGTAATGCCGCAGCAAGTCTTCGATCGACAAACCCTCACGCTTGAGTGCCGCAAGGTCGATTTTCCCCGGACGCTCGTAATATACTGGTTGCCCTGCTCGCGAACGGCCGTGGAAGTACTGCGGGTAGTACTTCTTGATCGTCTCAAAAGTCGGATGCGGCGTGACGAGAATGTTGTCAATCTCGTTCTCCCGGCGCCACTGCAGCGTGTTCTGGTAGCGCTGTCGTCCTTTCTCTTCATCACCTTTCTCTGCGGCAATGAAGCGCGCGGAGAATGGCAGCGGGCCACCCGAGATGCTCGCTGCTGCGGTATCCGCACCAGCACCATCGCCATCTTCAGCAGACTCGACGCCACTCGTAGTAGACAATGGCGAGAAGCCGTTCAGCTCCAGGTCTTGATCCGACTCGATCATTTCGATCTTGTCGACTCGCAAGAAGAAGATGAGGTCGTCCTCTCTTGATAATGATGAGGACGTACTGCTGCTACTGGCGGTCTTCCCAGCTGCAGACATCATTCCGCTTTTCGACAGCAGCAAATTCTCACTCTGTGGTGCATACGCGATCACAAACTGCGCAATCTGCGAGATCGAGAGCAAGATGCCGAGCACGATCGTGATCTTCATCAGTCCTTCAAACGGCGACGCCCAGTAGAACGAAATCATCGAGCTCAGCAGAAAGAGCCCACCAAGAGCTCCCGGAAAGACGATTGAAAAAACAGACGGCTGGTTCACAATGAGTGGCTGGACGCCAGAGGGCTGGGGGGAAACTGGAGCTGGTGGCAAGCGACTGCAACGGAATCGTACTGAAGGACACAATGTACAATCCAAAAGAGTTACAAACCCATCCACTCCAAACGCATGCACAAACTAAACTCTATTCGTACCGTAGACTTTGGAGACCGAGACAATGTTGGGTCGCGCGTCCTGGCTTCGTGGCGGCGTTGAGAGCACAATCTCCTTCTCGACTGTCAAGAGACTCGTCGTGTTGTTTCCGAGCATGTGGTGCGGAATGTGCAGCTCTTCGCCATCGCTCAGCACCAAAATGCAGAAATCTTTCTTGCGGAACGCGCCAATCTTGATCTCGCTCGAGAGCTCCACTTGGCGCTTCACGACCCGTTCGATTGTTGTCTGTGGCGAGAAATCGGTTGTGGACGCGACACTGATGACCAGCACTTTTGGCGTTTGCTGCATAGAGAATGAACAGAGCAAAACCACAATCATAATCAGCCCCAAGCCTTTCATAGCATCATACGAAGAGCAGCTCGCGTACCATGTTGTTGCTGGCAACTTCCTCGCTCTTTTCCTCTTCAGGCTTCAAATCCTGGAAATTGCTAATACGGCACCCCCACACAAAGCGTTAATAATCATCAGGAAAGAGGCGTTTGCGACCATAATTCAAAGCGCAGAGTGCCATAATTGGCATGCCTTACCCAGATGCAGCGGCGATAAATGTTTGCATGGTCTCGATCGACCATTTCGGCGAAAAATCGACGCTTTTCGCGGTCTGCAGCGCGTAATTGATGATATTCACCCAGCATTGCGCGTACTCGAGCGAGTCTGCGCGCAGGAACATCAACAAAGACTTACGTTTCTGCAGGCATTGCCGTGTCATCACAATACAAACAAGTAAGCGGTTGTGTTGCTCCAGAGTGCAGCACAGTATTGCAACAACAAATGAAAGCATGTCGCATACCGATAGCACTGCGCAGAAATACGAGGGTGTGTTGGGCTCCACTGATCCGTACGGTGCGTCTTCTGGTGCGACGAGCTTCGCGTAGCCCATGTCTGACAGCAGCACCTAGTACAGTTGGCAGAAACAAAGGACAACATACACGTTCGCACAGTTAAATTCCATACAACCGCGCATCGTACGACACACAACATTTCATGTACCTGTCCTCTCTCCTTGCCAAAGAGTTCAAACTCTTCCGCCTTCCGGTAGTAGTGTAGGCTCTTGGTCGAGAGGATGAAGAGGCGCTTCGCCCAGCCGCCACGCACTGCGCCATCGCGGCGCTTGTCCAACAGTCCTGATGCGAGGATGCCGAGGTGTGTGCCTGGAAACAGCCCGGGAAGCGACACGGTGCGGAAGCTCTGCAGCGACTTCTGTGAGAGCGAGCCCGAGTTGGAGCTGAGGCGGCTCAGTCGCGGCGGGTTCATGTTGCTGCTGGCGGAACTGCGCGTGCTGGACGCGAGCTCGTCGGTCGTGGCATCGTGCGGCGGGGAGAGCCCTGCGGACGCCGGCAGCGACGACGACGACGACGTCGAGGACAACGGCGGCACGGACGCACTCATAACTGTAATCAAGAGTTACGTTGGACTGTGTATGAGCTGAGAGGGTGGCGAGCCAAAGTGGCGGATAGAGGGGGCGTCGCACTAGGAATAGAGAGAGAGGAGGAGCGTTGTCAACAGTGACGTAATGGATCGGGTGTGTCCGTGTGAATTGTAGTAGCTGCTGCTCATGACCGCGCGGCAGCAGCAGACAGACAGGGAACGACCGCACGACAACACTACACCTTTAATAATAACAACGCACTATAAACAGGTATTCAAATTGAAAATGTTGACCAAAATGATCGTGATTTTGATAAAAGGGTATGTGAAGAGAAGATTACTGTGTCGCGTCACACACACTATTCTTATTGGTCGAAATTGTTTAATATGTCACTTCTATTGGATAAAAATACTTCCTGATCTTGGCCGAATGTGGTGTGGTGTACCTGCCGAAATTGTTGAAAAGCCAGGTTGAAGTGGCAATCAAAACTGTACCCATTTCACCCAAGTATTGAAAATACATGTATTGGGGCAGCAAGAAGACTTAGGACGCGTTCTGGGCTCATTGCAGCCTCTGTTCTCGTTCGTCACTCTGCAATTTCGCCTCTCTCACACTCAAGCATCGAAGAAGGAAAACTCCCCCTCCATGTCGACTATTTCCTCAGTGCCGATCTCCAAACCAACAAACACTTTGCTGAAAATCGTTGCGAGACTTCCCGCGTCGCTCGTGATTGTGGATGAGAGCACGGCGTCGGCAGCAACAAACTACACTGGCGTCTCTGGGCTTCTCCGAAAGCAAGACGAAGGAGCGAACGGATCGTTCCAGTCCCAGTTCTTCGAGCTCAATGGCGCGATACTGTCATTGTACAAGGAATAGCGACCTGGACTACCAAAATACGAAGAGCATCGTCGCAGCGCTGATGCTAACAGCGGTGAAGTGTCTGGCGGTAGTGGATACCTGGACTTGCGATGCGTGACCTCGTTGCACCCATTGACATCGGAGGCCGAGCCGTTCGGATTCTGCCTGACCACCTCTGAGTGCATCTGGACGTTCGCAGTAGACTCGGAAGAAGACTACCTGCGATGACTCCGGGCTTTGTGCAATTTTACAACCACTGGCATGCCGTACAGCGCTGTGCACGCGAAATACAAGCGTATGCTCCAGCTCCACGAATTGTCAGTAGACGCAATCACTGACATCCGCATGGTCGTCGATATAAACAGTAATGTGGGCGTCACAGTCGAGAGGATCTTTAGCTGCTACGCGAGTGCGCTCGATGGTGCTCCTCTGCGCGCGTTTGACCCAGCAAAGTTCGTGCTGCGAGTCCAGGATGCGACTGATGGATGGGGTCTGGACCTGCTCGACCGCATCCAAGGGCTGAACTCTTCGCGGCGCATTCGCGAGTACGCAGCAGCCAGCAGACCGCTGTTCGTGGAGATTGTGCAGGCGCGCTCGAGAATTCCCCATTGGCAAAGGTGCTGGTTTAGATTCTGTGGGTGATGCAGTTGGCCATGCGCAGCGGCAATTTGAACGACAAGGACACCTTCACAATCAATTTGGTCATATTCCGTCACATTCACTCTTGGTTGGGTCAAAATGATGTGGGCTTGACTTATGCGAATCACGGTGCTATTGATCTCGATTGATCTTTATCTTTTGAGTGATATTGTACTCGTCACTGACCATCTTTTACTCCCTGCCCACCCCTGTTTACCATACTCGCACCCCAAACCAATGCACATTTTTGAGCGATACAGTAAAATACCGTAGAGGTCCCTTTATGAGAAAAACAGATGCCAGGCATACAAACTCCAATATAAGTCCATGTGGCTTGTCGCCCCAAAATTGCTTTGCGCCTCAAAATAGAAAAATCAGCAAAACACACCCAAAACCATCTATTTTGTTCATCTCATTTTTCACCTCCAACTCTGATTTACAAAGAGTCCAACCCTTTATTAGGAGTTGAAGCGGCTGCAGGCTTGTTTTTGTGCAGAACTTCTTTCTTTTCTTCCACCCCTTTCCTCGCGAGGAGAAGCCGCCGCGTTGCAGATCTCTCTCATAGTTCGTTCTTATCAGAAGACCGCACACGAAGAAGAACCAAGCTGCAACCAAAGCAACACCAACAAGCAAGCAATTATGACCGTCGCGCCCGTCAAGATCTGCTACAAGGGCGAGATCCATCGCTTCAGCGCGGACGTGGACGCGCTCAACTTTGACAACCTCATGGAGACCTTCCGCTTGACGTTCAGCCTGAGCGAAGGCTCGTTCGTCGTGCAGTACACGGACGCCGACGGCGACCTGATCACCGTGGCCAACGAGGCCGAGTACCGCAACTCGCTCGACGCGTTCAAGCTCGAGGACGGCAAGTTCAAGACCGTGCGCTACACCGCGGCCTCGCGCCACCAGGTCGTGTTCCAGGAGAATGTCGCGGACCCGATCTTGAAGGCTATCGAGAAGCTCGTCGAGACGCTCAACGCCGCGATGGAGAAGGTCAAGCACGAGGACTGGAAGCTCCGCGCGCAGACCGGCGTCGACTACACAAACGAAGCGCTCAAGAACGCGGCCAAGGACGCGCGCGAGTCGCTCCACTCGGCGCGCCAGTCGATCCAGGAAATCCCGTTTGACCAGATGCTGAAGGAGACGACGGAAGGCATCAAGGCGGCGGCGGAAGGCATCAGCGTGTTTGCAAAGGAAGTGGTGGAGGAGATGAAGAAGGAGAAGCTCGTCCAGGATGCCGCCGAGGGCGTCAAGACTGCGGCGGAACGCGTCAGCGTGTTTGCCATGGACGCCGTCGAGGAGCTGAAGAACATGCAGCTTCCACAGGGAATGCCAATGGGGTTCATGCCAACTCCAGTGCCTGTGTACACTGAAGCCGCTGTGAACACCACGGAGCCAGCTCCAGCCCAGGAGGAAGAAGTGGTTGCCGCCGAAGTGGTGGAAGTCGCGCAGTCGGCCCCAGTGAGCGCGGACAGCGACTGGGAACAGGTCGCGGAGCAGACCACCCCTGCGGTCGAGGAAGAGATCGTCGAAGTCGTGGTCTCAGAGGAGGAGAAGAAGTGGGCGGACCAGCTCTCGACCATTCGCGACATCTTCCCTAACGCGGACACGACCCTCGCAATTGAGCGTCTCGAGGAAACCAAGGGCAACGTCGAGATCGTGTTGAACGTGTTGATGGAGGAGATGTAAATCATCGTGTCGACGTGGCACGAGTGAATGAGCACGTAGCGCGACTCAGCTCTCTTTCATCCATTTTTTTCCTCATTTGCTACGAACTGAAGCGTGCAACGAAGAAGCAGAATCGAACCGAAGGTGGCTTTCTTTTTCAATACATATTTTTTTTATTTTCTTTGAAGTGGTTGTTGTTTGTTGAATTTTAATGTCGATCGATGCTCTGTCACTTGAAATTGGAAGTGCTTTGCAGACGACAAACTGTTCCAAAGCGCAATCGATGAATAGATGCGACGGAAGTGTTTCGTGTTGACCTGCTCATGGCGATTAACTAAATACCTGGAGGATTGCCTTTCTTCACTTCAAGATGCATCAGAGCAGGCCATGCTGACCGAAGTGATCGCCAACTCGAAGAGCTACTCGATCGTGTAATCGCCACTTCAGCTCTTTTTCAAGAGCTCGTTATTGATTTCGCTCCTTGCGCTGAGTATCTGAGGCCACCACCAACTTCGCACTTGTTCCTTCATTCGCAGACAGACCGGATGTCAAAGCCGACCGAGAAGTCCGAGTCTGCAGCGAGCGTGTGCCTGTTGAAGCGCGGCGTGGATGGCTGCGGCAGGTTCGGGTAGTAGTTGGATCTCGCGGACGTGATCGCCACGCCCTCACGGTGGATCTGCTCGGCCGCGCGCTGCTTCTTCTTCGTCTCGACGAGCTTCTTGATCGTCGCGTCTCGCCGCCACGAGTCCGTGAGCGTCTTGCGTAGCTCTTCGCGATCCTGGAACTGCTTCTGCTCCATGCTGTCCATCTCACTGCGCAGCCTGTGTAGGAAGACCTGGTCGTCTTGCAGACTCCTCTGCCGGTCGCTCATGCGCTCCTGCTCCTTCGTGCTGATCTGGCCCAGCAACTGCTGCTTCAGGTCCTGCTTGTTTTTCCTCAGATAGTCCCTGTCTTCGTATCCGAGCCGCGTTTGTTCGCCTTCGCAGTAGAACGAACTCGCGGACGGGTCGATGCATTTCTGCTCGTGCTTCTCGTTGCTCCGCGCGCTGCGCTGGTGGTCCATCTGCACGCGCAAGTGGCGCTGCATGTCCTCTGCGCACATGCGCCGCATCTTGGCTTCGAGCGCCATGGCCTCCACGTCGCGCTTCTGCTGGATCTGCAGGTCAAAGGCGTACTTGGCTTCGAGGTCGACCTCCTCTGCGAGATTAGACACGTGCCTCTTGAACGCCGACTCCATCACGAGTTTCTCCTTCTGCTGCTTGCTGTTGAGAGGCGATGGTTGCAGCAGTAGGTCGTGCTTCTGCAGCTCGTCTTCAAGACTTATACTAGCGTCGAGCGACGAGATCGGGATCACGTTCTCCGGGTTGCTGCGACTCGTCGGCAGCGCTTCGAGGAACTCGTTGTTGAACGTAGGCGTGTCGACCTGCGCGCGCTCCTTGTCGCTGCGTCGGTGGTCCTCGGGGTTGAAATTTGCGAAATCCACCACGTCCTCTAGCGGGATCTCGAAATCCGCCAGGTTGCCGAGTACTGACGGCTGGGGCGTGCCCAGCAGCGACCGCGCGATCTCGTCCTCAAGCGCGCGCGGGAACTTCATCGGGTCAAAGACCATTGAGACGCAGCGGTTCTTTGCGATGAGCCGTCCAAAGTTGAACGTGATCGACAGTTGTGAGCCTGCGCCGGCCATCTCCCCGATACGCTGCAGCAAGTCGCGCACGCCGCTGAACACGAGGTCCTTTGTGAGGTTCCTCGAATACTTGATCGCGATTTTCGTGAAATTGATCTCTTCGAGCGACGCGACAACTGGTGGGGTCAGCGCTTTCTTCTGCTGCAGGCCGTACGTTTTCACAAAAGTGTCCGAGAGGATGAACACGGGCCGGAGCTTGACCTGGTTGTGCGAATTCGTGCACGTTTCCCAGCTGATGGACGCGAACGTTGCGATGTGCACGCCCTGGTTAAGCAGCAAGACCATCATCCAGATTATACAGGTGTGAGTGAGGTTTCCACATTGTCAACCAGAGGCCATTATTGTGTGAACCATAACATTCTAGGGCTACATACCTTGCCAATGTCAAAGCGCGACGAGATCCAGTCGTTGAACGCGCGCCATATGTCTTCGAGCGTCTCGTGCTTCTTGTCGGCGGCGCATTTGGTGCGGGACATGCGCGTGCTGCAGTCGTTCAGGAGCTGCTTGAGCGTGTACAGCGACATCTCGACTTCTTGACGCTACTGCTTTGACTGAGCCGTTCGTTGGCAGACACCTGCTCCTTCTACAATAGACACAGCAGGCGCACGCGAGAGGCTGCTTCCTCTGTTTGCTGCTCTCTATGCAGCAGCCGTCTACTTGGAGCCGCTCAGTTTGAATGGCTATCTTTAGCCTTGCTCTCGCTATTCTTAGCGGGCGTGAGGCAAAGCTCGGGGGGCTCGTCAACGCAATCTTGATCTTTGCTCAAAAACTGCTGTCGCTGAAATAAATGATCTGTGTAAACGTGGAGCCCGCGATTGATTCCACACACATAGACACACACACACAGATACCAACATGCTCGCAGAGAATGAACAACAAAGAGATCTAATGGGATATTGAAACACTCACATGGGGGGCAAGTAGAGCTGGAGAAAAGGAATACATCACTTGTTTGTCATATCGTACACACTTTTGGCGCCTTCGCCGATTTCTCATGACGCTACCATTGCCTGCGGCGCGGGTACTGCAGAGAACAGCTTGGAGGGTTGTCATGTCTTGTCTCGAGGCAGGCGGCAAGGGCTCGTTCTTCATTGGGCTTGGTATGCGCGTGCGTCGTCGTACACGCTGTTAAATAAAAGTTCTCTTGGGTCGTTTTCGAATCAGCCTTGAGCCTTGATCTCTCTCTCTAGGCAGAGACGCGATTGCCGCGATCAACACACAGACTGAGCCTCCTGGACATCGCGATCTCAGAGCTCTCCATCATCATGCGGTAGATCTTCTTCTCGCTGCAGCCGGCCTTTGTGAGCATCGTCACGCGTTCGAGGGGCTTGAGCCAGCGCACTTTGCGGCGGCGCGGGAGGCGCTGCGGCTTGCGCTGTGCGACGTCGCGTGACTTCTGGATCTTGTCGTTGTCATCGCCATCGGCTGCGTTGGCATCATCAGCATCCGCTTCGTCGTCCGTGGCTGTGTACATGTCGTCCAGCGAGGAGCTCCAAATGTGCTTGGGCTTGCGCGCCAAGCCGATCGACGGCCCGCCGCGCTTGGGAATCGCGCTGCCGCCGATGCCCACACCGAACTCGTACACCGTGACTGTCGACCAGCGCACGCACTTCTTGACCGTCATCGTGACTGAGTATGGTTGTATGTGTAGAAGAAGAATAGCCTGAGGGCTTGGTGCTGGTGTGTGCTTGGGGGTGAGTGGCGGTCTGTCGCTTGCTCTCTTTTCTCTCTTTGCCATGCGCTCGCTCGCTCGCTGGCTCGCCGCCTGACCGCACGGCCGCCCAACAGCAACGACCACTAGCTTCGCGCGCGAACCGGCCGGCCGCAGCGGAGCCAAAGAGGGGCAAAGAATAGCATCGCTCGCTCGTTTGGCTTGCGCACTCACTCTCGCTCCCTCCCTCCCAGCCGCCCAGCCTCAAGCCCCATACACAAAAGAAGACGTTGGCGACCCGCCCACCCGCCCGCCCGCCCGCCCACTCTCCTGTATTTATTCCAAGAGCCTGCCCACCTCCCCGCTCAGAAAGAAGGGGCGAGGCGCTTTGCTTGCAAAGCAGCATCCCTTCCACCGACTCGGGAGGAGCGACGCGGAGATCTCCACTTTTAAAAAGACTGCTCGGTTGTGTTGCTTTGTCACGATGTCGCCCGTCCCTGATCTAAATGCAAAGCTCAGACAATCTGTTCAGCTGGCGACAAAAACTGGCGCTTAGGGTTTTCTGTGTCTATTTAATTGGCTGAAAATGTAAAATACAAATATTTGTAGCCAATAGGCACAGTTTGCGGAAAAGCGTTTTTGGCGGGAACAAGAAGTGTGCGCAACACGCGCCTGCTGTGCGACAACATGCGTCCGTCGTCCACCTTGAATGGGGATGAATGACAATGATGATGTCCTAAGCGTTTGCGTGTGCAGCACACATACGCACACGCCTGTGCTCTATTCAGTACCATCGTGCGTACGAGCACCTTCTATTCTTTTTCGCCGTGAACGTTTTGTCGCTGCTTCTCTCTCCATTCCTTCTTTTCCACAAACCACTCAGCTCAGCTCAGCCCAACTGTCGACGGCATGCGACGAAGACGCCTGCAGGTACGGCAGTTGGTCGTCAAACCAACCACCGTCTGCTTGACTGTGTGCATCAGACACGCGTGTCGTCGTTTATTTTGTGTGGATGTTACACCTCCCAAGCACTATGCTATTGCCACAGGTGATTCCATTTGAAGCACAAACCGGTTTGAGCGCGAGTTGAATGCCTCGAATTGTCTTCTTCCTGAGTGCGCTCGGCGTGCGACACCCGCCGGAACCTCAATGAACATGCTGCTATCAATGGGTTCGCTCCCAGTATTGCTGCGGCTGCTGGTACTGACGCTCGTGCTATCCATCGGCGCTGCACGCAGTGGCGAGCGCGGCTTGGCGTCGACGTCGACAATGTAAAAGTCGCGACGGAGCATGGCGAACGACTGGATGCGACACAGTGGAGCCGCGACGATGTCGTCGCTGATAAAGTCCTCGACCGGCTCGCTAAAGTGGATCTGCAGGCGAATCGTGCTTCGCGATGAAAGCTTTGCCTGGGAAGTGTGGATCGAGTCGGGGTCTTCCGTGCAGATGATCACGCGCGGACATGCTTCCTCTACGCATTTTGAAACACCAAAGCTCCTGTTGTTACCATTTCAAACACGAGAAGGAAATGCGCGGGCACTGCTCACCTCCGAGCAGGAACTGTACTTTCATGCGGTCGATGGCGTGGTCGCGACCGAATCCAGCCACATCCACTGGTCTAAATCCTTCGCAGCGCAGGTTTCTGTCCTCACATCAGCATTAAGGCAACGAGTACCTTGAAGTTTTGTGTGCTTATAGATGAAGTGACAAGTGACGTACTTGTCTGCGCCTCGGTCGAGAAAGTACTTGACGAGCTCGTGGCGGCCGAAGAAGCTCGCGACGTACAGAGCCGTTCGCTGTGTGTGTGCATTTGCATTCATTGCATCGTTAATCAGTCGATTAAGTGACCAATTGTACCCATGTGAGAACTGTGTGGCGAGTGCAATTCTTGGTGCACTTCATACATACCTTGCCATCGCCCTTCATCCAACCATCAGCAAGTGAAAGGCAAGTGAGCCTGAGGTGCAATGGGTTGATTTGGTTGTGGCTCAGAAAGGATCAAAAGCACCACTTACAAAAATCTACGCAGACGTGTTCATGATGGTGCATGCGACGGGGTCCATTATGGTCAGTCAATCAGCACATGATTTTCACAAATCAGAGCCACAGGCGACTTGCATCCATCACCGCAAAGCACTGAACCTACACATGTCAAGCCCACCCAATATCACAGATCGCATCTCTCTCTCTCTCTCTCTCTCTCAACTCACCTTGGCGAAAATCGCATGCGAGTGACGCTGCACAAGCGCCTCGACCGTGTCTCTGGCGTTGTCGCGAATCGCCTCGTACAAACTCTCACTCGCTTGGGCGATGGGCAATGCTGAATCGAGCGTCGCTTTTGAGGAAGAAGAGCGATACTTGGCTCCATACGTGCGGCTCCACCACAGAAAGTGGTTTGCGCTCAGAGTGGGTACAAAATCCTTCTCGTTGGCTGCTGCCGCATTGCTTGCATTCTCGCGTGACGCGCGCATGAGCAGCCAGTCAACTCGCCAATTGCGCTTTGTGGCTGGCTTCACCTGATGCATGGGTGGAAAATCACAAAAAAATGATTGTGGCGTTTCGCTCAAGTCGAGGAAACCTCTATAAATTAATACCTGTCTTTACCGACATCCATTGCGGTCACGAACTATTTTTAGTTGCGACCTGTGCCTGAGTTTTCAAGCGATTTGAAGCCAGAAGAAGGTTGCGCAAATCAGGAGGTTGTTACCATGCAAAGTCAGTAAAATCGCTAGGTCCCTTTGTCTCCTCAAATGTGACAGTTTCTGCACATTTTTCTCTTTGCTGATTGCATCGTTCACCCTATTTGTGCAACTTCATCAATTTATTCTATAGTAACCTACACATTGTTTCTAAATGCCAACTGTCAAAACAGGTCGGCAGGCATCAGGCCTTTGTCTCCTCAAAGCTTTTGACAAATGAGGGTGAGTAACACTCGTGCCCGCCTGGTTTGTCTACTGTGGCTTCACAACAGACCTACACTTGAGCGAAAACCAAGGGATCGGAGATGCTGGCTGCTGCCGGATGATTATGCCCTCGACGCATTCTCGAAGGGAGAGAGTTGAATTGAACAAAACCAACAGTATATTTGTCCATGGTTGTGAAGCAACCAAATTCAGTCTGTCATTGCGGAGGAAACGACTGTCGAGGCGATCGAGTGACCGACGACTGGCCACACTCGCCGCTCCAGCCAAAAAGATCGCAAAATCCACTCACTGCAATCTCTTGCCAGTGAAAATCCAACCCTTTCGTGGGAAGGAATCTCTGTCAATCATCTTCCAGTTCTACAGGATATCGGATTTCACGGCATCCGGTCCTCCAGTCTGGAGGCTCTAGATGACCTACTGACAACATTCTGAGTGGTGGGGCATTTTTACACTAGAAAACCCAATGTCGCCCACCCTCCCACTCCTGTCCCTATCAGCGAAAAGGGTTGCGTAAAGCGCCGATATCATTTTTCAGAGGCCAAATTATCTCGAGAAAAAGGAAGAACTCCTCCTTTTTGTCACAAAAGCAGACAGACAGACTGGACCCCAACCACCAAGGTCAAGCAAGCCAAGCTGTTGTGTGTGGGGGAGAGAGCGACCATCACTCTGCTCACTGTTCTTTCGCTCCTTTCACCCACCCAGCCATGCGGGCAGGAAAGCAGGAAAGCAGGAAAGCACACCCACACCCGCACTCACTCACTCACTCAACTCACTCACTCGGCGTTCAAACGGCAACGCGCCAAGACAGAAGCAGGAAGAGAAGCAAGCTCAGCAAGGAAGTTGCGTGCGTCTCTCGTTATCTGCCTCTTGTGTGCAAGAAAGCAAGCGCCTCTCACGTGAGCAAGAGAGAGGATCGCGCGCGGAACAGTCGACAGGCGAGCAACCGAATCAATCGCCGGCTTCTTTCTGGATTGACGCGCAAACAACCACAAGGAAGGAAGCGAGAAAAAGAAGGAAAAAAACGTGAGCGGTATGTGAACATTGACTTTTACAGAAGAATGCTTGTTGAGTGACTGGTGTCGTGCTGTGTTAGCGAATGTGGTTAGATTCCGCTCGTTTGTTAATGCTTTTTTTTCTAACGGGGAAACAATGTGTGTGTTCGTGTATTGCAGTTGAGAAAAAGAGAGATGTCGTTCGGATTGAACCCGCATCAGATCTATGCGCCGAGAGGAAAAGACAAAGTGTCGCTGTCGAACTCGAGGCCGTCGTTCAGCAACTCTGGAGGATTCAGCAGCAGCGTGATCGATGTGGACAACTCGCTGATCCCGTCGTTTGAAGCGCTGAACCCGTATGCCAAAGCGGGCCAGTCCCACGCGGACGACAAGCGCTGGCAGCCAGTGCCTGACTTGACCCACTCGAAGGAGTCGTTGTACTTCCGTCGCGCGGTCGGGCAGCAGCTCAAGAAGGCGCACGAAGAGATTTCCCCCGCGGAACTGGAAGTGCGCGCAAACACCCCCGAGTACAAGGTGGATGAAGGCGATTGGGTTGCCCACAGCACCAACAACCAGCTCGCGTTGATCACTCCGTTGAAGACGGTCGCGAGACTTCCAGCGTCGCTGATCATTTCGGACAAGCAAGTGACGTCAACGGTGGAGACCACTTTCATCTCGGGCTTCCTTCGAAAGAAAGGAGAGACGAACCGGTCTTTCAAGCGCCGTTACATGGAGCTTAATGGCAGCATTCTGTCCTACTACAAGAAGAAGCCTGAAAAGCATGGTATTCCACTCAACCGTGAAGACAAGAAGTCGTACGAACGCGGTAACATCGACTTGGAACGCGTGTCGTCGCTGCAGCCGATGGAGTCGAAATCGGAGCCGTACGGCATCCACTTGGTGACGACGGCGAGAACGTGGGTAATTGCAGCAGAGTCGGAGCAAGATTACTACCGATGGTTGAAGGTCTTGTGCAGCGTCGTGAAGTTCAACGCTGTTCACGTGACGTACAAGCGCATGTTCCAACTGCAGGAAGTGAGCGCACAAGCCATCACCGACGTGCGTATGGTCATCACTACCGGTGATACGGTTGGTGAGATTGTGGAGCACATCTTCAACTGCTACAAGCAAGCTCTCGACGCGGCGCCTTTGCGTCCTTATGATCCAACGAAGTACTTGTTGAAGATTACGGGATCTCGTGATTACCTGATCGACCGTTTCCGTGTGATGAACGAGTACGTCCATGTGCGCGAGTGCCTCCTGACCAAGAAGACGATCCGACTGACGGTGATCCACGAGTCCGTGATTCAAGAAACCGCGATGCGCAGTCTCAGTATTCGTAATGAGATCCCATCTAATCCGTATGGCGAGTTCTGGGAGGGAGGAGAACGCGGCAACTCGTTGCAGATGACTACGTTGGGCGACGAATGGGAACGCCCTTCGCTCGAAAAGGGAACCGTCGTTCCTAGCTTCTCGGTTCACCAGCCATTCATGATCCGCATTCACCGCGTTCTGAACATCCCTCGCACCACGTGTGTGTCCAAGCGTACCAGTGAAGAAGCATCGGTTCAAAGAATCCCTCTTATGAGCTCAAGCATCATCGTGCGCATTGAACTGTACGATGGTGGTCAGTTGCTGGAAGGTGGGATCATCGACACCGCTGATGTGCGTCTGAAAGCGCAACGCAACGATCTGATCTACGCTGAGTGGTCCGATTCTGTGTGGCACAAATTCAACACTGACATTTCCAACATCACGCGCTCGATGCGTATTCAGTTGACGGTCATTGGTGTGAAGAAGGTGATCGGAGGCTCGACGAACAACCTCGACACTGCTGAAGAAAAAATCCTTGTGACCGGAGTGAATGCGTTTGAAGTGGATGGAAACCTGGTCCAAGGCACCCAGTATGTGCACATGTACAACAACCTGCACAACTGCCACCAAGGACCAGTTCCTCACGTTGTTGTGCCGAACGAGCCGATGATTCAAATGGAGTTCAGCAAGTTTGACGCTACAGTCAAATTTGACTGGAGCTCGGCGGACGCATCCAACAACGCGGAACGTAGCGAACGACGCTCTATTGTCCAGTTGAACCGCACGACAATGCTGTTGAAGGAAGGATGGCTCCAGAAGGTTGGGTTCTCAGCAAGATTTACTTCCTGGAAAAAGCGTTGGTTTGTTGTGGACCAAAGTACGTGCACGCTGAGCTATGCCGACGACGCGAACGCGCCTCGTAAGATCATTCCGCTTCGCTGCTGCTCTATCATGCCTGCGGATGAAATGAATGAGATCTCCACGCATGCTCCTGTGAACAAAGGAACTCGAAAATTGGTTCAGAGTTGGTGCTTCAAAGTTCGTCCGCAAAACTCGTCGCGTGATTACATCATGAGGGCCGAAACGAAGCAAGAGCGAGAAGAGTGGATGCTTGCTATCCACACCGTTTCGAAGAGTGACGATTCGTTCGACAACAGCGGCAGCATTGCGGATGACAATTCGGCGAGACCGTCGCCATTCAACAGTTCCAACGGGTTCCACCTCAGTGGCGACAATAACGCCGACGAATCTGCTGGAAAGAACATTTTGGCAAGCTTCGCGCAGGACATGCGACGTGACTCTTTGGCTCGAAGCAGCGGAAACAGTTCTTCCACTCGCACGGATAGTGTCTTGGCAGATTTGCGCAAGGTTATCTTGCGGGACCCATTGTTCCGGTTGAGCCCTTACCAAAAAGCCCAGATGTGGCTTCACCGAGAAGAATTCATGGATTTGCCACCAGCGCTGCCTCGCGTGATGTCGTGTGTCCATTGGGACGACAGAGAAGAGGTCGATGAAGCGTTGTCGCTTCTCACTCGCTGGGCTGTTCCAGAACACCCCGCTGCGTACATCGAGTTCTTGAATGGTGAATTCGCGAATGAGGAGCTTCGCCAGTTCGCTGTTGACAAGCTTTCGAAGATGGCTGATACGACATTCAGTTACTTCTTGCCGCAGCTTGTGCAAGCGATCAAGTTCGAGAACCACCACGTGTCTGCGTTGGCATTGCTCTTGATTGAGCGAGCGATCAAGAACCCCAACCAGATTGGTTTCGACTTGTTCTGGAGCATGAAGGTTGAGTCGTACAACTCGCAGTACCGGGAACGCTACGGAACGATCCTGAATGCGTATCTCGATGTGTGCAGTCACAAAATGCGAGCGATTCTGAAGCTTCAAGACAAACTCTTCGCTGCCGACGGAATGTTCGAGCGCATTTGCCAGAGTGTGAAGGCGAAGAAGCGTGAAGGAGGAATCGAGATGAAGAAGGTGATGCACGAGGGCCTTGAAGCGCTCAATGAAGTGCTGCCAAGCTCGTTCCAACTTCCAATCGATCCTCGTGTCGAGGTCGGAAAGATCATCGTCGGCAAATGCCGTGTGATGGATTCTGCGAAGAAGCCTCTGTGGCTCGTGTTCGAGAACGCTGAAGAAGGTGGTGACCCTGTTACAGTCATGTTCAAGGCTGGAGATGATGTGCGTCAAGACAGTGTGACTCTTCAGTTGATCCGCCTTATGGACGAAATGTGGCGAGACGAAGGTTTGGATCTGGCGATGGAGCCGTACAAGTGTGTCGCTACTTCTCCGATGACGGGTATTCTGCAGATCGTGCCCAACTCGGTCACAACAGCAGACGTGCACAAGCGTGTTGGTGTTTTGGGTGCGTTCAAGGACCCGAGCTTCTCCGAATGGATTCGTGCGAACAACCCTGATCCAAAGAGCTACAAGGCTGCAGTGGATCTTTTCAACCGTTCGTGTGCTGGTTACTGTGTTGCGACCTGCGTTCTTGGTATCGGCGATCGTCACAACGACAACATCATGATTGGCTCGAACGGTCGATACTTCCACATCGACTTTGGTCACTTCCTCGGTCATTTCAAGTACCAGATGGGAATCCGGCGTGAACGCACTCCGTTTGTGTTCACGAAGGAGATGGCGCACGTGCTTGGAGGAACCGAGTCGAAGGATTTCGCGAAGTTTGTGAAGACGAGCACGACGGCGTACAACATTGTGCGCAAGCACATGCATTTGCTGGTGTCGTTGTTGCTGCTCATGGTACCTGCGGGTATGCCAGAGCTGACTGGACGCGACGACATCAACCACCTCGTGCAGGCGATGGCTCCTGAGCTTCCGGACGAGCAGGCGAAAGAAAGCTTTGAGCACGCGATCCAGTTCTGCCTGGACAACAAGTTCAAGCGCATCGACAACACGATCCACATCATCACCCACTTGTTCAGTTAAGTTCGCTCGCCCGACGATGCGTGAAACCCAGGGATATGCGTGCTTATGTGCTCTTCAAGTCGAGCAAGCAGACGACGGTAAGGGAAGATGACTACTCCACGCGCGCATCTCGTCTAACTTATTGCTTAGAATCAAAGAGAGAGAGGGGGAGAGAAGAGAACGAAGAAGATCGGAGATGAAGCCTTGAAAGCCTGCAGCGCAACTGACAACGAACGCGCCACACACTCGACGCCCGAACCTCAGCAACTTGCGTTAAGGTGTGGTCTGTTGGATGCGAAGTTTGTATGTATGTGTGCTTTTGAAATGATGAATTTAAGAAGAATAGGAACCCTTTGTTTGAACATACCTCATTGCCCAACTCCATCTGCTCAACGCCTCTGTTCCCTCCTTCCCTGGTGTGTGTGGAAAGCTGTGGCATCAATAATCGTTCAGTTGGGAAGTTGGTTCAATGACAAGGACAAGGCCACGAACAAGCAAGTGAGTGAGTGTGTCTTTCTAATGGTTATAGTGTGCATCTAACATCTAAATGGCGTCTCTCTGTCTTTTGGAAAAAAGGAAACTCTATCGTCGGAAGCGCGGATTTCTGCCTGGCGCCGAGAGCTTCAGGTCGCCCACGCCGCGCTTCTTTCTCCGGTCGTTCGCGCCGCTCGCACCATTCGCCGCTTCCTCGAACTCGCGCTGTCGCTGCTGCTTGCGCAGGTCGCTCTGAGGCACGAACGACATCTCGCGCATGTAGCCGCCGCCCGCCTTCTCCTCCTTCTTGAACGCGCTTCGCTCCTTCTCCTTCACGCGCTCGAGCTGCATGCGCTCCGAGAGCGGCAGCTTGGACAGCTTCTTCTTCTCCTTCTGCGCCGCGCGGTCCTTGGTCGAGCCGAACTCCATCAGGTCGCTCACCTTCTCGCCCTTGGCGATCTCGTAGAACTTCGGCTTGCGGTTCGCAGTGGCTCCACCAGCAACACCAGAGGCCAGGCGGCTCTGGCTGCCGCGACGTTTGTCTACGACAGGTTCATCGTCAACATCGTCGTCTTCAGAGGAAGATTCGTCGCTTGGGCGACCTTCCGGCTCGTCATCGTCCGAGACCAGATCGAAGCGATCGCCCAGCACGTCCGCATCTTCATCGTCGTCATCGTCCGAGCCAGCGTCGCTGTCCATGTCTTCTTTCTTCTGATTCTTCTTGCTCGGGTTCCCGGCGTTCGGATGCAGCAGGCGATACGTGTCGTTGTCCTCTTCGACTTCAAAGTCCTTGGACGTGAACATGCGCGAGAAACGATCGTCGCCAAGCGGGTTGGAGAACGCGTCGACACTCGCAGCGGCAGCAGCGGCGGCTTCCGCTTCGTCCGCCTTCTCGCCCTTGGCACGCTTCTTGTCCTTGGTCTGCATGAGGCGCTCGGCGATCGCGCGGTTGACCTTTGGCAGACGGCGCTGAATCGTGATGCGGTTGCCCTGCTTCGCCTCGAGCTTCGCCTGGAACTTCTCCTTGCGCCACTTGTCGTACGCGAACGGCTCGGCGATCGCCTTCACCTTGGTGTGCAGGCGCGCGTCCATGAAGAAGCCGTGCATGTATGCCTTGAGCAACGGCGTGCCGATCATGTGCTCGAGGCCGAACGACAACAGCTCCTTGCGCGTGACGAACTTGTAGTCATCGTACACCGTCGACTGCGCCTCTTCTTCCAGCTCCTCAGTGAGCGAGTCCAGGAACGAGCACCACTTTGGCGCGATGCCCAGTTCAGGGATGTAGTACGACATCACGCGCTCTTGCTCCCCAGCGACGAGCATCACGCCCGACTTGCCCTGCGAACCCTCAACGAGGCACACGTCGCGCACTTCGGATGGCGTCTCGACGTTCGTGAAGATCTCGCCGTCGCGCTTGTCCCAGATCTTGATCACCTTGGCGTCCGTCGAGATGACCTTGCGCGCGTAGTCGTGGAACTTGAGGTCGATGATCGGCAGACCGTACTGGTGCGACTTCTGCAGCAGCGGCTTGGACGAGCGCAGGTCGTAGAGCAGGCAGTGGCCGTTCGACGTGCCCACACCGAAGGTCAGGCCGTCGTCGTCGAACTCCAGCGCTGTGACCTGCACGGGGGCTTCGTCGGCGCCCGCGGGACCACCAGCAAAGTTGGTGATCCCGTCCAGGATGCCCACGCGACGCTGGCTTCTTGTGTCCCAGCACTCGACCGTGCCGTCTTCGCAGCCGACGCCCAGCAACTGGTGGATTGGGTTGAGCTTCACGACGTTCGCCGCGGGCGCGTTCAGCTCAAGTGGCGCTAAAAAGCGGCCCTGGTCGAGGTTCACGCGGTACACGTCCGAGCCCGACGCCGCTACATAAATATCGCAGTTCTCGCGGTGGTAACACATGTCGCGACCGAACTTTGGGATGCGTAGGCTGTAGTGCGTGCCGTACGGCGCGTGGAACGTCAGGTTGCGGTCGGTCTGCAGGAAGCAGAGCTTGCCAAAGTCCTGCGACAGGATCTCGAGCTGTACCACCTCCGAGTCCAGGCGGCGCTCGAACTTCATACTCAGGTCGCGCACGTCAAACACCTTGACGGTCGGCGGATACATGCCCGTTGCAACGATGAAGTTGCCGTCGCCCGACATCTTCACGCGCTGCGAGCCAGACGCGAAGTGGAAGTCCTGCAGCAGCTCAATACGGCGTCTGTAGTCTGTTGATCATCCATAGACAGCAAGCGCTTGCATTAGCACCATGCAGAACACACACACAGAGGTAGAACATGGCAGCACATACCTTCATCTCTGGAGAGCGCCTTGCGCGTCTTCTCAGCGACCCACTGCGGGAGCGTCTTGCCGGATGCGAGGTTGTAGATCTTCACGCCATTGAGCGACGTTGCGGCGAGCGCAGCCATGGTGTATGAACTGTGTGTGAGAGAGCTGGTGAGTTGACACAAGGAAGCGTGGCCGTGGACGCTGCTGCAATTCACGACGTTTCGCTTTGCGATTCTCTATTATTGCGCTGATGCGAATGGCTGGACGTGGGCGAAATGGAGAAGGTTGCTCGAATGTGAACAGATTCAGTAATGTCCTGAAATTGTCCTAAATATTATATCCTAAATGTTTTAGGACAATTTCAGAACATCGTTAAATCGGAATTTATCCATAGGCAAAAACACAAATCCTTGAATTATGCAATATTTCGATTCGTAAACACCTGTGAATCTCGATTGACCTCCTGTTGTAACAATATTTTTTTAAAATAAATTTGATCGAAACATCTACCGTATTCGTTGTGGAGCTAGGCCCCTTTTGATTTTTGTATCAACATTTATATTAGAGAGTGTGTGAAGGTTTCACTCTGGAGCTGACCCCCCTCCCATAGTTTTGGCCAATGAGGAAGCAGATAGAATTGACTTGAGTCTCTCTCATCATTTTACTCATCACAAACACAATTGACGCAACCTGCTCCATTGTGTAATGGTTGGCGTTGACATCATCGGCTGCGACGAAAACGATCAAGGTCGGTGTTGCAGCACTCATAGTGCGGACAGCACGTTCTAGTGGGAGATGTTGCCACTTTTCGCTCGGGAACAACAGCTGATGTCGACGGGCACCTAAGCCACACAACGAAGGCGTTTGTGGTTCGGCAGGCAGTCACAAGTTGCTGCATTGTCTTTTTGCCGCACCGTCTGCTGCTAAGAGCGAGAGAGTTTGTGGACAAGTATCCTGTCATTGCTGAAGACATTAGTGTCGGTTAACTTACAAAAGCGCCGACGATCTGCAAGAGGCAACGGCATACTGTACTACAAGATGATAGACGGAATCCGGGTTTAGTGTTTTTCTTTCCATTAAAAAAATAAGAACATCATCAAACTTGATCTCTTCTTGTGCGTGACCTGTTCCTGGCTCTGTTTCAGTTCCGCAATCACTGCGGAACCCAATACGCGCAAATGTCCGTTTGACGGAATCAGAGGAGATGCGCCCCACGCTTGCTTTGCCCAATGGCAGACTTCTTTTCGCGAAGGAACAGGGACGTCCGCGCTCTGATCGACACATTTGAGCTTTCCCACAACCCACTTGATATATTGGTCGCGAATATGCTTCTTGAACAGCCTGTTAACCCCCACATCACATGGCTGAAGCACCGACGTGTACCCACCTGGAATATACTCTACCTCTGTGCCGACGTCCGCGAGCTTTTTCACGAACACACGCTGCACGCGGCACTTGAACTCGTCAAGTAGCAGCAGCGACGTGCGGCATCCAGATATTTTCGAACCAAATGTGGCACAATCGCTCGTCCATCCACCTTTTGTCGCCGCAGCACCCGATCGTTCCTTCTGGCAACTCGTCGCAGATACTTCGCTCGACCCTGCCGTCTGGTTTTCCGCTGAACACAAACACAAGCGGGAGCTTGGTCCCATCACTTGCACAAGCCACACAAATCGTCATCCGTTTCGCGTTCGAGCTGGAACAGCGGATTGCAATGGTTCTGTTGCATTTCGGGTGAACTGTTTGGTTTGTCTTGGTCTCGAAGAACACAGCGGTTTCGCCCATGTTGACGAAGCCGCGCTCACTGACACCTGACAGCGTCCCTTCCGCACCAAAACGCTCCATGGGGCGCAACAAAGTCACGCTGAACTGATGCGAGGTGTCCGCTGAGCTTCTGACCTTCATGCGTGACGCGGCGGATGGAAAGCGAGCGGCGCTGATGAAAGGGGTAAAACCACGACCACAAAGCTGGAATGTTTCCTCCGTGGAACGTTTCGGCAATGGCTAGAGCCTTGGTGATGATCAGCAGAGCCGTAACAGGAAGGTCGCCCTGATGGAGGTCGATGATCCAGTCGCAGACGGCATCTTCGACAGTTTTCTTTGCGACGCGCGGACCTGGGTTCAAGCTTCGTGCCCGCGGGTTGCGGGTTGCAGCTTCGCGTAGCTTGTCTATCGTCTTGACCCACTGTCGTATTTGGCTGGGGGAGCACCCATTTGTGCGTGCTGTTGCCTTGATGTTCGCGCAGTTAATCGCTTCGATAGCTATAGCGAGCTTATCTTTCACGGTATTGCGTGTGTCACGCATGATACGGAAATGAAACTGGAAGCTAGTCAATCTCATCTGACGCGTGTTTAACGCATTATAAAGACGTGCGTATAATAAATGTATTTTGACCAATCACATTCAACTGAAGCGGTTTTATAGTCACTGTGGAGCTGGCCCCCTTTGCGAAACATTTTTAGGGGGGGCAGCTCCACGACGAATACGGTAGTTCCAGTTTAAAATACACTTTAGTTGTGCAGTGTTGGTTTGGGGATACTACCGGTAACATCTAATATTAATATAGATGAAACAGGACATGACCCAGGTCAGATTAATTCAGTGGCCTGGGGTATAGTCAAGAGAACTCATCGACATGATGTGTGGATGTCCCATCACGATGTCACATCATGTCACGTCCCTTTCAGCGTCTTTGCGAGAGAAATTA
>JAASGK010000187.1:0-35298 GCA_023334195.1 Globisporangium emineosum
CTCCAGGTAGCGCATCGTCACCTTGGCCTTGTGCGCTGGCGCGTTGTCTTGCATGAGCTTGGTGTTGTCATCGAGACTGAGAATCGCCATACACTCGGGGAGATTATCGTCGAGCAGGTCGACGTAGTACTTAGCAGTGAGATTCTGCGTGCAGAAGTGGAGCGGACCGACGCCGTTCCACCCGATCGCTCCCCACACCATGTGACCTTTGTCATCACTCTTGTAGGTAGTGACAATGCAGCCCTCTTTGAACTCCTCGCCGACACGGCGCCACACGTACATACGCCCGTCGGACTCGTGGAGGTTGTACTTGCTCTCGTCCGTGAAAAGCACCGTTGTCACCAAGCACATAAACTTCGATGGTACGAAAAATATCAGAAGCCACCAAGCTCATAAAATACGGTAAGTAATGTACTTTTTCTGAATTGGGTGCAGACAACAATGAATTTTTTTAAGTACCTTGTTGTCTGCATCCAATTCAGAAAAACAGAAAACACACAAAAGACATCATGAGAGTAAGTGAGCGGTCGTCTTCAGCGCTGTGTGTGGTGGACGTGTGCGTGAGCTGACCGGAAAGCGAGACGCATAGGGGTGCTGCTGCTTCGAACGCGCACAGGCAGTGCCAACTGATCCCCTGACGCCTGCTCTCTGCTGCTCACGCGTGGTGTCGTAACGCATGGTCTCTCTCTTTTTCTCTACTTACGAACTGCAACATTTCTGTTTGTGTGTGAAGCTCCCAGCGACGATCATCCTCGTGCTTGCGCTACCGCTGCTGTGGCTCGTGGGCGTGGTCTTCACTCCAGAGAAAGAGGTGGGCGGCGTGCTCGCTCTCTCGGTCGCAGAGTAAGTGTGTGCTGTTGCGCTGCTGCTGTTGTCACAAGCAGAGCTAATGCTAATCTATGGTATTTGTCTTGCTCACGACGGCAACACCTGCAGTGCGATCCTGGCGCACATCCGTCCGTGGGTGTATCTGACCGCTGGGTTCTACCACCCACACCTCCTGCAGGTACATTACACGCTTTCGTTTGTCTCTCTCTCCCCATGCTGCTTTGCGCGCGCTGACATTTAACCGTACTCTCACACTCGTGCTTTCTATTTCAGCTGCTGTTTGTGCTACCGCTCGCATTTGGACTCGCAAAGCGCGTCGAGCCTGAGTTGGGAGCTGCCAACCTGGGCCGGCTCTTGGTTTTCGCGAACACGATGGCGAGCTTCGTGTTGTTTGTGGAGCTCTTCTCGCTCTACATTATCTTCCGCAACCCGATCTACTTGTACGAGCGATTCCGAACTGTCGCGGAACGAATTACCCAATATCTCTGGTTTGTCTAACGTGCGTGTGTATTCAATTGAACAGGAACACGAGTTTGTCCGGTTTCGCTGGCGGCATCACGGCGCTGCTCGTCGCGTTCATGAAGCCAACGCCGCACGTCACAGCGCCAATTCTGCCCGGACTGAAGCTACGCGTGAGTTCAATCATCCAACGTGCACGATGCGAATCCCCTACCGTATGACAAACTAACATTTTTTTCTCTCTCTTGTTACCCACCTCAATGCCATGCAGTTCTACCCTCTGGTCGCAACGATCGCGTTCTCGTTCTTGTCCCTTCTCGGATTGGGGTCGACCACGCCAGCACTGCGGGTCGCGTTCATCGGTACGGGTCCGTACTCGGCGCTCGGCGGTTTCTTTGGCTGGTACTACCTCCGATTCCTCAACAAGAACCACGATCAGACTCGCGGCGACGCCTCGGAGGAATTCGCGCTCGTCGTGCTCCTCCCGGATCTCTTTGCGTACGTTCATTCTTCTTAACTGCATGGTTCTTCGTCTCAATGCTTAATGCCACATACATTTGTGCTGATGTTGCTCTTACAGTCCAATCGTTGGCCCAGCTGCCAATTTCTGCTTCAGCGTCGTGAAGCTCTGCGGCTACTTCAAGAACCGATCAGACAAGCCAGCATCGATCCTACCCGTCATTTCTGTACGCGTTTGCACAATGTTTCCTATGGCATGAATGGGTAAGGTGAAAATGGCTAACCTAAACTTTACTTCGAGCAGGAGGCAAACGACGACCCGATTGCTGAACGACGAAAGTGAGTCGCCACTCTATCAAGCTTGTGCATTTCTTTGACGGCATTTCTATGAATCCTTCTCGTGTCTGACAAACTCTGTTTTGTATGGTGGTGCTTTCTTAACAGAGCACGTGCGATGAAAGCGCTGGACGAGAAACTCGCGAAACTCGCGAACGCGCGAGACGAAAGCAGCGCAGCACCAATCGCCGACTTAGCCTCCTCGTCCACCTCATAAACACAGCAGCCAGCAGGTACTCCGAGCCAAAAAGCTCAGGTACACGTACGTACACGCATCGATTGGCTGGCATTTGATGAATGGAGTAAATGGAGAACCCGACCACACCACGCCCACATGCTTCCGTATCGAGATAACACGAACGACGCAACAAGAAATGCAAAGTTTATCGGTTCTTTTTGAGTGTCTGGCTGCTGCTGGTGGTGGCTGTTGTTGGGTTATGTGTGATCTAAAAGAGATAAAAGGCGCGAGCGGGACGAACGAACGCACGACGAGCAAAGCAGCGCGAGAGCCTTGACAATTTTAAGAGACTTGCATCTCTCTCCTGGTTCATTCTTCGTTGCCTCCGACGCCGTCGCCCAAGCCATTCAGTCATTCGTTTGTCTGTTTGGCTTGCCTGGCGCCTCCTGTTGTATTCGTGTTCGGCTAGTTGAAGAGCATCGAGACCGACTTCTTGCCGTGGATGTTCTGGATGGCCTGCGCGACGAGCGGCGCGATGTCCAGCTGCACGATCTTGCCGTTGCCCTTGCAGCTCTCTGGCAGTGGCGTGGTGTTCACGACCACGACTTCCTTCAGCGCCGAGTTCTTGATCTTCTCGCTCGCGCTGCCGTTAAATAAGCCGTGTGACGCGAACGCGTACACGTTGCGCGCGCCGTGGTCCGACAGGTGCTGGGCCGCCTTGCAGAGCGTGCCGGCCGTGTCGATCATGTCGTCGACGATGATGCAGTCCGATCCTTCCACGTTACCGACCAAGTCCATCTTGTCAATCTCGTTCGCCTTGATGCGCTGCTTGATGATCATCGCGAGACCCGTGTTCTGCATGCCGTACTTGCCGACGAGCCATTCACGGAACTTCTTGGCGCGCGCAACACCGCCGGCATCTGGCGACACCACGACTGGGTTCACGAGCTCGTGGCTGCCAAAGTACGACACGCCCACGAGACCGCCGTCGAGGTTGTCCACCGGCACGCGCGGACCGAAGAAACCCTGGATCTGACCACAGTGAAGGTCGACCGAGATCACGCGATCGACGCCCATGGCTTCCAGAAGACGAGCCACATCGGCAGCCGAGATCGGCACACGCGCAGCCATCTTACGGTCCTGACGTGCGTAGCCGTAGTACGGGATCACGGCAGTGATGCGACGCGCAGACGAGCGGCGCATCGTGCTCACCATGAGCAACAGCTCCATCAGATTCTCGTTCACAGGCACGCACGTCGGCTGCACGATGTACACGTCCTTGCCGCGTACGTTCTCGTGCACCATGACGTTCACCTCGCCATCCGCGAAGCGCTCGACAGTGATCTTGCCGAGCTCGACACCCACAAGCTTCGCGACGTTGCTCGCGAGCTCCGGGTTGGCGTTGCCGCTGAAGATCTTGAGGCCATTGATCTTCGGCTGCTTCAACACGGTCGCGGGCTTCGGGTACACGCGCAGGTCCTCCTCCGCGAGCGCGGCGCTCTGCGACGAGTGCGCGCTGTTGCCGAGCGCGAGACCCACGCTCATGCAGCCGATGGCCGTGGCGGCCGTGGTGAACTGGCGGTGGCGGCCGAGGAGCTGGCGGAACATGGCTGTCTGGTCGGCTGCTGAAGAGCTTTTCGGGAATGCTGAGCCGCGGACCACACAGGCAAACACAACGCAACACGACGGATGTGACTGGCCAGCCAACCGGTTGGGATGGACGTAATGTGGACCACACCGCACACCACTTCAAAAACCGGTCCACCCAATAAAAATACGTAGTGGACCATTTTCAACAATTACATATTTATACGAATCTAGGGAAATATTTTGCTATATAGTCCCTCCAACATCTACATGGGTAATTTTGTAAATTGATTTGGTGTACTTTGGTATATAAAGAATAAAAACAGTACTAAGTTCGATTGCATCTAAGTACGCATTTTCTCAACCAGAATCGACACCACAAAGTACGAGCAGAGTGACGTCAAACACAAGAAACTGCGGAGAACTGCTTGGTCAACTGTCGCTCCATTGAGCAACAACACTCAATACATCCCCCATTCGCAATCAAGCTGCACGATAAGCCCACTTGGAGACGCATCAACGCTCACTCCCTGCTGCCTGCTTGCCTCACTACCGAACCCTCACACTCTCACTCAGCATCCACCATGACGGCCACGCGTGTGTTACTCATCGACAACTACGACTCGTTCACGTACAACATCTTCCAGGTAAGGCCCACGCGAGATGGAGCTCCTCGATGAAGAGAGAGAGAGAGCGCACGCACGCTGTTGCTACTTGCTGCTGTGTATAGACGACTGACTGACTGGATGCAACCGCTCTGTGTGTGATGTATGGTGGTTATCATCAACAAACAGTACATGGCGCAGCTTGGTGCGCACGTGGACGTGATCCGTAATGACCAGATCACGATCGAAGGCATCAAGGAGCTGAAGCCGGACCGCATCATGATCTCGCCAGGACCAGGGTACCCGCGCGACGCCGGTATCTCGTGCGACGTGATCCGCGAGTTCGCGGGCAAAGTGCCGATCGCTGGCGTTTGTCTAGGCCACCAGTGCATGTACGAAGTGTTCGGCGGCACTGTCGATCACGCTGGCGAGATCATGCACGGCAAGCAGTCGACGATGGTGAACGACGGCAAGGGCTTGTTCAAGGGCATGGCGCCAGAGTTCAAGGCGATCCGCTACCACTCGCTCGTGGGGCTCCCCGAGACGCTCCCAGAGGAGCTCGAAGTCACGGCCACCGTCAAGGGCACCAACATGATCATGGGCGTGCGCCACAAGAAGTACAAGGTCGAAGGTTTCCAGTTCCACCCGGAGAGCATCTTAACAGAAGACGGCTTGCGACTGATCCAGAACTTCCTCGACATGTAGAGAGTAAACAAAACAAGCGCGTGAGCTGCTGTTGAGCGCACACAGCTTCGTTCACATTGACGAGTGAGTGCTTTCGTTGGTTTTTTAAAACCGAGTTGCCATCGAAGTTTACCACTCGGATGAGCAAAAATATACCTGGAGAAACACGAGCTATCCTGACTACCTGCGGCAGCGTTGGACTACAAATGCTGCGTATGTTGCCACATTATCCTCTTTGACGCCTCTTCCTAATCTTCAGCAAAGAGAAACTCGAGATCGTGCTCAGAGACAGGTGGCGCCGACATTGGGACAACCTACACCAAGCAAAAGGGAGAGCATCACGTGAGTTGTAAGTCTTCAAACACAAGGTAGCACACCACACAGCGGGTCGATCCATACCTGGAGTTGGTCGATCACATTCTTGTTGTCGGAGGTCCACGCCAGGAATCGCTGGAATTGCTGGGTGGTCATTGTGTTTCGAGATTGGTGGAGAATCGTCTGCGAATAGTAAACGATGATGACAACACACTCAGTTCCCTCGCTGGCCCAGATACAGTGACACGATAGAGTGCAACCAAAAATCATACCTCCATGCCAGGGAAGAAAAGCCAGTCGTGCGCGCGCAACGCCGAGAAGCACTTTGCGATCGCGTCAAGCTTTCGCGCTTCGTCACGCACGTAGTGCGACATGCCATGGAGCTGCCGACACTGCTCGTCCGTGAGCCGCAATTGTGTCCGTAACGACGTGAAGAGCTCCGAATCCTCTGTCGCCGTCGCGATTAGCGCCTGGTTTTCAGAGTTTGCGCGATGAATCTAAGAAAACCAAAGAGTCTGGTTAGTTAGCCCATGAGGAAGTAGGCAATAGATTTCAGGGTTAGCAAACGATGAACAACACAAGACGTACCGCACTCGTGCTACGCGAATGGTGGCCAAGGATGCGCGCCATGAGCTCCATTTTCGCTTCCTTGGACATCATCGCGTGACGGAGATGCTCGCCAGAGCTGTACTCTGTTGCATCATAAAATACGTTTTGTCAGTACCAGGGTCAGTAAACGCACCATAGGATAGGCACAGGTAGCAAAATAGTCGTGCAAGACGGTACCTAGCGCATTGATCAGATCCTGTGACTGCCCCGATCCAAAGCTGTGCACCTTGAGCAAGTTCAGCGAGTTCTCCAGCTTGGACACTTCGCCTTCGTACGTCTCGACCATGCCTTTCTTCTTCTCGCGGCGAACGCGCGCAGACGCGCGATTCCGCTCCAAGCTACACAGGGAACCACAAAAATAGACAACACAGTCAGCATACACAGCAAACAACATTCGCATTGCAGACACCAGTGAAGCAAGTAGCACACCGTCTCTGCCTTCTGTCGTCTTCTTCTTGGAGCTTCTGGTAAATGGACAGCAGATCTGGGGTTCGCATGATCTGCTTGATCTCCTCCGAGCCCACTTGCGACGGGTCCGTACCGCTCACTCTCGCTAACAGCGCAGTGTCCATCGTGAGTCCGCCCGTACTCGCTGCAAACTGCGCCGCCGAGATGCCTCCGATCTCCTGTCTGGTCAACTTCATGGCGCCGCCCATGACGCCGCTCTTGTCTTCCATGCCCGTACCCGCAAACATCTGCGCTCCTTCCTGGAACGTCATACTGCGGATCCCAGTCGACGGGCTCGTGGCGCCATTCTCGCGTCCAGACTTGGCTTGCGCCACTGCCGCTCCGGCAGGGCGACCCATGTTCGCAGGGTTGGAGCTCGCGGCGTAGAGAAACTGCGGTGGAGTCTTCCATTGTCCAACGGGGGCTTGGCGCTTCGCCGAGCTCGGCATGCCGTCGCTACCACCAGCAGCAGAGCTTCCATACGGGTGGTCTGATCGTCCTCCACCGTAGTACGAAGGCATGGGATACTGCGGGTTCGGAGGCATGTACGACGGCAGCGAGCTCGGCAAGTCGCCCTCCAGGTCGTTCGCGTTCGCATTGATTGTGCTGCCGGCGCCTGAAGATGCCGCGGGGACGCTGTTCGCATTCGCCGCGAGGAACGCCGCGTACTGCGCTGCACTGCTGTTCGCGGCGCTGTTGCTGTTGCCGTACGTGCCGCCGGGGTTCTGCATCTGATCACTTGGTCGCTTGCTTGGGTCGACGCTTTCTCAATGCTGCTGCATTTTCCAATGTGATCTGCGGTGAAAAGCGCAGCAACTGTGAAACGTACCAGTTAGAGCGGTACAGTGTACCAGAATAGAGCTGCTGGCAAGTGGGTACCATGCAAAGAATCGACGCGGCCGCGTCACCACCACTCAGCAATGAGCACCAATACCGATTTCGGGTCGGTATGATACCGTAAATACCGGTATATCGATTCTCCGCCAAAAAGATAAGCTGTTTTTTGGCGGGAGATTTTTTGACAACCAAAAAAGTGCCAAAAGAGTGTGGCCTTTCCATTGAAAGGGTTGCTACTGTATCATGGGCGTTGAGGGCTTCTTGCGGCAGGTGAAGGACGCGCTGGAGGAGGCGCATCTGCGCAAATTCAGCGGTCAGACGATCGTCGTGGACGCGTTCTCGTGGCTACACAAAGCGTACGTCTGCTGCATTATTCTCAACACACTCCAGACTCGGGCACACCTGTGCTTCTCATGACGTGATCTTCAAGAGATGCAGGTGGATGTCCAGTTGAACTGATGGTGTGAGTGAGCTTTCGTTTGTGTGCCTCATTATACGATGCAGGTGCTACGGATGCGCTTTTGAGCTCGCTACGGGCAAAGAAACGGATTCGTACGTTCGGTACATGCTGCGGAAAGTGGACTTGATTCGCTCCTGCGGCGTGAAAGAAGTGATCCTCGTGTTCGACGGGCAGCGGCTCCCACTCAAGGTGCACACAATAGGAGATCGTGCAACCTCATCTGAATGCTGTCTATATGCAGCTATAATTACTAACAACATTGATCGATGCTTACATACCCAACAGGCATCGACGCATGAGAAGCGGCAGGGATCGAAAGAAGAGAACCGGAGGATCGCAATGCAACTCATGCGAGACTCGAGGCTTCTTGATGGTGAAGCGAGGGAAGCGGAGGTTGCAAAGGCGTACCAGTACTTCCAACGGGTTCGTGTGTCAGCCTGGAGCTTTGTCCATGCATCAGGTCCGTCCTAATACTAACAAAGCCCACTTCCAATTGTGCAAACACAGACAGTGTCGATCACTCAGACCATCGTGACCAACGTGATGAATGCGCTTCGAGCTGGCAACATCCCATTTGTCGTAGCTCCATTCGAGGCGGATGCACAGGTTCGACTCACGCTGCATTGCTCTCATGTGTGAGAAATCATACCAATCAACACAAACATACGCCTGTGTACTCTATCTGCAGATGGTGTGGATGTGCAAGACGGGCGTGGCTTCTGCGATCGTGACGGAAGACTCGGACGTGTTCCTCTACTGCATCACGTGCGGCGTCGACACGCCCGTGCTCTTCAAACTCGATGACAGCGGCTTTGTGCAGGTTTGGAAATGCCAAACAGTGGCTTACCATTTGTTCTGAAACTCAAGCTCGTCTGTGGGGTTGTTTCTTTTTTTGCAGACTCTTTCACGACCAAGTCTACGCAAGCACAGCGAAAAATCATGTAAGTCATACAGAGTTCCAATCATTTTGACAGGGAGCACACTTGCGTGAGTGACCCACAATGCCATTTTTGTATTGTGTTTTGCAGCAAATCCATTCATGAAGAAGCTTTTCAACCTCACGACTGGCGACAAGGACGCCACGCGGATGTTCGTCCAGTTCTGCGTTTTGTCTGGGTGCGACTTTCTCGATTCGCTGCCGAACATGGGGATCGTGGTAGGTGGTTCAATGTGATTGTGTCCATGCTGCCTTAATTACACGAGTACTACACAGCTACCACGTGTTAATGATTGTGGTAATATGTTATCCCGCCTCTTGTAGACGGCGCTCAAGCAGGTCTTCAACTTTCGCGGCGCGCCAGGTCATCTGCGTGTACAGCGTATCCTGAGCAAACTGTCGTCGTCCGGTGTGAAGATCCCGCCCAGCTTCATCGAGCGATTCGTCCAGGCCGAGAGCATTTTCTTCCACCACATCATCTTCAACCCGACCAAGCAGGTGTGCGAGTTCCTCATCGACGACAGCCACAACAACTGCCACCCCGACATTTTCAAACGAGTGCTCGAGTCACTTGGGATCGCTAAGGGTAGCGAGATTGATGTCAACTGTGAGACCATCAACCTGCACACTGATGCAACGCTGAAGAGTAGCTTCCTTGGCGTGGTCTTGGTCCCGGATGTCGTGAATGGCATCTACGATGGCTCCATCTGCCCTCGAACCCTCCGAAGTCTCACAGAAGCGCATAACGACGCCGACGAGTTCCGACCATACTCACCGCAGCCAAAGACACCTCACGCAAAGAGCAACCTTGATTACGAGCCTGCTGAGTTTGATTTGGATGGGCTGAATGACACCAACACCAACGAGGAGGATGAAGAGATCAGTTCAATTTTGAGAGCAAGTCATCAGCCAAATACTCGGCGCCAGGAAGTGAAGGAGCCCCCACCAGAGACGCTCGAGCGCAAGCGGAACGTCCAGGCGAAGCAGCGCAGCTCCACCTTCAAGAGTCTCTTGAGCGTGTATGCGAAAGCAGATTCGGAGCAGCAACCCAGCACTCCTTTAAAGAGTGATGAGCTTCCTGGCGGGGGAGCTTCGGGTGCACCGCCAGCATCAACAAAAGGAGTGGCAACACGAGCGACAGGTTCAAAAGGCTCCTCGTGGCTATTGGACCGCGTCTCTGCAGCTCCTAGCGGGACGAGCGCTTCGAGAAAGCGGACGCTCGATGAGAGAGAAGATATGAACCGCCAGCAGCTGACCGGCAGCAAGAAATCGACAACAACCTCATTCCAAGACCTCGTGGAGAAGAATCGCTCGTCTTTAGAGCCTGCGGAGTCTTCTTCAATGGCGTCGACACCACTGAAAGCAGCGCGACAGAGTTCAGCTGCAAGATCCTTTCTCAGCATGTCCGACCCGCCAGCCAAGAAGCAGCAGTGGAATACTGCTAAACCAACATCAAAGAAACCAAGCAGCAAGAGCGCATCTGCTAGTAAAGCGAAGCCAGGAACACTCTTGCATTTCTTTCAGAAACAATAGATCACTCACCGTTTCTTTCAAGCTGGTGTCCACCGTTCCCGACTCGAGTGATACAAATCGAAGATGAAATCCTTGGCTTTAGTGCTCGCATCCTTGGCTATTTAGTAGAGAGATAGAGCTGAGGTTGTATTGAGGGCAGCTCGCAATCTCTTAAACAATAATACCATCCTCAGATGCAAGCAGCACCCAAGGCTCTTGTTCGACTGGGCGTCGGCACAGACAATGTCAGTTATCGTCAGCTAAGCGACAGGTAACACCAAGCATCAGTAGGTGCCTCACATTCCAGTAGCCATCCCATGCAAACAACTTTCACATCGTCGTAACAAAGTTCAGTTTACATCACCATCAGAATGCATTTTTTTCACTTTTTTTCTCTTGGGTTGGTGATGAAGAGTGCACTTACAAGCCAGCAGAATGATCAGTTGTTCATTTCCCATCCATTTCGCCTTCTCTTTATCACAGACGCGCCGTCGCGTTGGCGTCGAACCCGTTCACCTCCTTCATGTGCTCCTTGATGAGCTTCGAGATGCTCTTGAACTTTGGGTTGTTCGAGTCGCCTGCCAACTGGAAGAGCGACGACTCGGCCGACGTGATGAACGCACCAGACTGACGCATGCGCTACAATATCGAGAAAAAAAGCCAATCGTAGCAGTTAGTTCCCCCTGCCAGCACATGCATAAAAACATTAGCACAATACACACACACAAGCGCATACCTCAAGTGAGACATCTCTGGTGAATGACGTGGAGCTGGACACAGCGTCAGCGACGACGTGGACGTCGTACCCTCGCTCGAGCAGGTCCAGACACGTCTGCATCACGCACACGTGGCCCTCGATGCCGCACAGGATCACAGACTTAGGGTTCGCGAGGTCGTTCTCCACGTACGCGGTCACCTCCTCCGTCATCATGGAGAAGAGCGTCTTGTCAAACACCTTCTTGTTGTTGGCGTCCTCGAGGTTCTTGTTGATCTCGGTCACCGTGTCGCCCAGGCGCGCCACGTACTGTGTGGTCACGACGATCGGAATGTCGAGCACCTTCGCGGTGCTCACGAGCAGGTTGGTGCTGCGCACGACCGTGGGCATCTGGTAGATGGAGTTGCGGAAGACCTCCTGCACGTCGCACACGAAGAGCACGCTGGAGGACGGCGCCAACCGCCCGATACGCCTCGCGATCGTAGCTGCCATCTTTGCTTCGTGTGGGTCTTCTTGGCGGATTTAACACTGGAGGTTGGAACTTCAAGTGGATTGTGTGTCATCCCATTCCGATGACGCTACCGGTATCATACTGACGAGATACTGAAACGAAAACGGACCAGTGAGCTCATACCGGTTTTACACTGGTTTAGTGGTTACAATACCGGTATAGCGTTTTGATGTTCAACAAGAGAGTCAGAAGAGGCAAAAGCCATGTGGACGAGTGCGTCGAGAGCGGATGGTCGGGTGGATGTGTGGATGGCTCCATCTGCCCCTGCTCTCTCTCTCTCTCGCCCACCCACGCACCAGCACGTTCTGTCCGCTGGCCATCCCCAGAATGCGGCCTTCAGTCAGTCCACCCTTCGCCTCATTACAGTTTCTACCGGAAACACAGCACAGCTTCACAGAGACTCACAGACAGCTAAATCGCCATGAAGCTCAACTTGTCACCTCTGCTCCTTTGTAGCATCGCAGCGCTTCTCAACACGCAGCAGACCTCGGCAGCGACGCTCACGTTCATCAATAGCTGCGACCACCAGATCGGCTTGTACGACAACGCGCAGGAAGTGCCCATGGCGCCTGGCGCCGTGCAGGTGCGCAACGCGAGCCCCGGCTTCAAAGGCATGTTCCGCGCCGGCAGTAACCCGCAGGCAACGTTGGCAGAGTTCACGTTTGACGGCGGCAAGCTATGGTACGACATCAGTATCATCCCGACGTCCACTACGAAAGGACCAGAGTACTGCCCGAGTCTCACTGCGTGCAAGCAGCTCACGGGCGGCACGGGGTACAACGAGCCGATGCAGATCGCGCCGCAGAGCAACACGAACGGCGCGTACTGCCGCGTGCTCACTTGTCTCAATGACGGCTGCGATGACGCGTACCAGTACCCGAAGGACGACACGAAGACGCACAATTGCCCCGGGAACACAGACTTTGTCGTCACCTTCTGCCCCGGTGGACCAGGCGGAGCGACCCCAGCTCCAACGCAAGCTCCAGTTACTACCACTCCACCGACCCAACCGCCACTAACCCCAGCTCCGTCACCAGCTCCAATGACAGAAACACCAGCACCAGTTGCCAGCAGCAACTCCAACACCACTGACACTTCAACCCAAGGCTTGACAGGTGGAGTCGCCAGTGAAGCCGACAACCTCTCACCCGCTAGCTTCGCCTCCGAAGCACCGGTTGCCACTGTTGTCACCCCTGAAATCGCCGCAGAAGCCCAGATCCCAGCTGAGGTCAGCACCCCTGCTGTGACTGAAGCTGCCACCACCACCACACCTACTGCAACGGAGCCATCAGCCACCGAAGTGAGCACACAGAGTGGCAACAGTGGGAGCTCTGCGACGCTCAGCGTGGTCGTGGTCGGTGCGCTCATGGTTGCCGCCACCGCGGCCGTCGCGATGATCGTCGTCATGCGCCGCAAGAAGCGCGAGCTCGACGCGCAAACAGAGAAGTCGCCCATCATGAACCCGGGGCTCGCGACGCTGTAACAGAGTAGGTCGCAAGGTGTGCAGAGCCATTTTTTTCCTTTTTATGTAGAGTGAGTTTGATTTTGTTTTCTTTATTGGCATGATGTGGTTGTTGTTCTCTAAACAGTAAAAGAGTTTGGTGTTTGGGCATTTTTATACGTCTGAACTCTCTGATTTCCCTTTGCCAGCACACATCACATATTTGGACGAGAGGCATACAAACACGCATACTAATTTCTGAACACTTTTGCTCTTGGAGCATGGCGACCAACTTGCAATTTCCTTGTTGACCTTTCACCAAACGTGCTTCTATAGCAGCTGCGAATGCATGCCAAGCCTCTGCATGAAGTGGTGTGCGTGTGCAGCGGTGAAAGCGGCTGTGCCAGGCTGCTGAACCCCAGCCCAGTCAAGGCGCAATCCTTCCTTTACATTCGTTCATTCATCAAAGTGCCTCTTCGATGCTGCGACTCTGCACCCAAGGAAGAACGTGCCGTGGCACCATATTGCTGGATGGCAAGAAGACCACACAACATGAGAATCCCACATCTTTACTTCCGATGGTGCTCGAGCTGTACTTGTAATCCGCACTGTGATGCACGACTGGAAAATGGTGGAGATCCATGAAACTCATTCATCGTGAGACTAGGAAAGGATATTTGCTCTTGGTTTTTCTTTGGAACTGCGTTCGTTCCACACGCAAGCATACGCGACTTGATTGAATAATGATCAAAACTTTTTTCTTCTAGCTAGCTATGTACTTCAAGTACTAACGTTAGCTTTTTTTCGCTGGACAAATAATTACAAGATGGCGCTTGGTCTTCTTCTATAGGCTGGCATTTGCTTTTCTTCAAGAAAGCAAAAAGCAAATCCGTCCCTGTTGCTTGATTGCTGCGCACACCATCTACACGCTTCTTTCGGTCTCTTACACGCAGTGCTTTGGCTTTGGCGCGCGGGTCTTGGTCGTGGTCGCCGCTGGGGTGGCAGCGGGGCTCACGACGGCCTTGACAGCAGCTGGGGTCACGGCAGGCGTCGCGGCCGGGGTCACCACTGGAGTAGGAGCTGGAGTTGGTGCAGGGGTCGCCGCTGGAGTGGCCGCTGGGGTCACCACCACCTGGGTTTGCACTGGAGACTGGGTGGCCGCTGCAGGTGCTTGGGTCAAGACACCGGACTCGAGACCGGCTTCCTTGTCGTCAACGTCGTAGTTGCCCGCGTTCACCTTGCCGTTGCTGTCTTCAGTGGCGACTGGAGTTGGGGCAGCCGTTGGGGCAGCAGTGGTTGGAGCTGGGGTCTCGTTTGGAGCTGGAGTCGCGGCTGGAGTGGCCGCTGGGGTCGAAGCTGGAGCTGGAGCCTGGGTCTGCGCTGGCGAGCCACCAGGGCAGAAGGTCAGCTTGAAGTCCGTCGTCATCGGGCACGAGTGGGTCTTGGTGTCGTCCTTTGGGTACAGGTACGCGTCCACGCAGCTGTCAGTGAGGCAGTTGAGCTCGCGGCAGTTGGCGCCGTTCGTGTTGGAGAGCGGCGTGACCTGCACCGCGACGTTGAAGCCCTTGCCAGACTTGGAGTTCTTCTTGCACTCGTCCAGGCTGTTGCAGAACTCAAACTACACAGGTAGGCATAACAGAGAGAGGGCGATTAATATTGTGCATTGATGAAGAAAGAGGATTCAGCATAAACGAAGTCTTACCCCAGGGTTGAGACGCGGAGGGATGATGCTGACGTCGTACCAGGCAAGCGCCAGGTCGCCCTTGGTCGCAAACTCCACCAGGGTAGCGGCGTCGTCGACGCCGTGGCGGAAGTGGCCCTCGAAGCCCTTGGGGATGTCCTTGGTGCAGGAACCGCCGCTCGAGAGCGTCTCCTTGTCGTCCGTGTACTTGCCGCCTTGGCGCGTGACCAGCTCGACGTTGTGCGCGCAGTTGTTCTGCACCGTGAGCTTGAAGCTCGCGACGGATCCCGCGAGCGCGGCGGCACCAACGGCCGAGAGGAGCAACGAAGAGCGCATGTTCACCATTGTAGCTGTCCTGTGTCTGTGTGTGTATTAGATGGGGCTGGTGGTGCTGAGGCTGGTGCTTGAGCTGGAGATTTGATTAATGAGCTCCAGGTTGTTGTTGGCTGGAACCAATCCATCCATCCACTCGTCATCCAGCCAGCCAGCGCATTTGGCCTTTGCTATTGACGACAAGAGAGTCGACACGCCTCTAAAAATCAGTTTGATAGCCAGCCAGGTGAGTGAGTGAACAAAAGTGGGGTCGCCATACTGAACTCAAGTGAAACGGCAGGTAGTCGGTTCAATTGTCTCGTTGTTCCCGATTCCCAGCTGCAAAACAGATGCTCAACAATTTGGACCCAGAGGTCCAGAGTGGCGGGACTGTATTAACAGACCAGTGTGGGATACGCCGCCACTGTGCTGCTGCTGTCGAGCAAAGTGGAGATCGTATTTGCTGTTTGTATGGTTCATTCTTATGCTGCACACACATGCACGTGAAAAGTGAAGTGGTGGCTTTGGGTCCAATAATAATTCCAGCGTTGCTAACGACACCCACCACCTTCCATTCCCATTTCTTTTTTCCACCCTCTTGTAAAGAGTGAAGAAACAAACGCTTTGTTCATCAGGTCGAAAGAATAATGGCCAGCAACTTGGATTTCTGTGGATTTTGGAGGTCGAGCGTCGTGAACATGAGGCGATGCGATACACAAGCTGCAGAGGCGATCGCTCGATAGAGCACGCGCGCGGTGAGCGTCTCTTCCGTCTATCGACTCATGCGCTGCCTTCGATTTGGCATCTGAAGTCTCTTCTCCCCCACGATGGACAGGCAGCAAAGCGGAACAGCCGCCGGCCTTTACCGCCCCATCCATTCAACAAACAGACAAAAAAACACAAAACAAATGCTGAATGATGAGCGTGAATTCACAGTCAGCACCCAAATGCCAGTTTGAACCGCACTTTAACGAAGAGTCACAGTTTGTCACGCTCGTCACAAATCGGACTTAATAGATTAGCCACGGTTCATCATCAAATTCAAAAGGCAACACTTTTGTTCACCCACGAAGCAGGACGACTTGTGCTCTGGATCCCAAGTGTGAATGGGTGAAAGGTCTGAAACATTTCATTCCATCAGGTGAAATGTGTGATTGGGTGAAGCAATCTTCATTCGGGTGTACCGCTTCCAGTGGTACATTGGAGGGTCCTTTATTTTGCGTGCTTTGGCCTTGCTGTTATTCTGTTGTGTTGTGGGGCCAAAGATCAAAAGCGAGATGGTGCTCACGGAGAAGCAGCGGCAGGACCTGTAAGCCCGTTCATCTCTTGTTCGCTTATATATGACGCAATGGACCACCACGAGCGTCTCCACGCACAAAACACTAGGCTTCTCTGTGCGTGCAGTCTCCGAGTGTGTGTGCTTTCGTTCTCTGACGTCCCCTCTCTCTTTCTTTGTTTCTGCAAAATCCGAACGCTTCAATGGTGACCTTGACGCTGACGCGACAGGCATCAGTCCGTGCTCGACTACTTGACGGGTATGGGCGAGCGCTTCGCCGACAGCGCGGTTGCGTTTGAGCGCGAGGCGGGCATCGTCAAGTCCACCGATGGTATGTGTGGATATGCTATTGTGTGGGTCACTGGTGTCTCTATTGCAGTACTGACTGTGTGTGTGTTTCGCCTTCTTCCTTTGCAGGCAAGCACGCGGGACTGCTCGAGAAGAAGTGGACGTCTGTGATCCGCCTGCAGCGCAAAGTGATGGAGCTGGAGAACAAAGTGCAGCTCCTGGAGGAGAACTCCAAGCTGGGCAACGGCGTCGTGAGTCGCCGCGATCTCCTGGGCGGCGGTGGGCGACCGCGCACCGAGTTTCTGCCGCGCGCGCCGCCGCAGTACGCGCTCACAGGCCATCGAAGCCCCATTACGGTTCGTTTTTGTACGCTTGGGTGCTGTGCACGTTGGCTTACTTGACTGATGCGCATGTGCGTGTATCCTCTTTGTTTAGTGCATTGCATTCCACCCGGTCTTCAGCGTGTTTGCCTCTGGAAGCGAAGACGCGACGGTCAAAGTGTGGGATTTCGAGACGGGTGAGTTCGAGCGCACGCTCAAGGGCCATACGAACGCCGTGCAAGCTGTGGCGTTCAACAGCGCGGGTACTCTGCTGGCGTCCACATCTGCCGATCTGTCGATCAAGCTCTGGGATTTCTCGACTGACGGCGACTACGAGTGTCTGAAAACGCTTCGCGGCCACGATCACAATGTCTGCGGCGTCGTGTTTGCGCCGCCGACCGCAAGTGAGGACCTGTTGTACTCGTGCTCGCGCGACAATACGATCAAGGTGTGGGAGATCTCGACGGGCTACTGCGTGAACACACTGAATGGCGGCCACAGCGACTGGGTGCGCGACGTCGCAGTGAGCGACGACGGACTGTACCTGGCGTCCTGCGGTAACGACCGGTCAATTCTCTTCTGGGACCTGCAGCACATGCGCGTGCTGCAGTCGATTCGAGAGCACGAGCATGTCGTCGAGAGCGTGGTGTTTGCAAAGTCCGGCGTCCAAGAGCAAACCATAGAAAAGGCCCATTCGAAGAAGCTCGCGTCAGTCGGTGCAGTGTTTGACAATGGACATGACGCTGGATCAGCAGCCTCAGCATCATCATCATCGGCAAATCCAGAGATGTCGACCGACATGGTCGACGTTGGCGACTCCTCTTCAACAAGAAGAATCAAGTTCCTGCTCTCGGGCTCGCGAGACCGCACCGTTCGGCTATGGGAAGCGTTCAGCGGCACGATGTTGATGAACTTTGCGAGCCATGAGAACTGGGTGCGCTGCGTGCGGTTCCATCCGTGCGGCAAGTACGTCATCAGCGCAGCGGAAGACAAGACGATTCGTGTGTACGACCTTGAGGTACGAGCAAACAGTATATATTTGTATTGGCTGGAGGCTGAGAACATTGTTGAAATTGGTGATCTCATCATACACATTGTGTGCAAAAATGGTTGTGTTAATGAATGCAGACCGGGCGATGTGTGCGGACCCTGGACGAAGCCCACGCGCATTTCCTGACAAGCGTGGACGTGCACCCGAGTCTCCCACTGATCATCTCTGGTGGCATCGACAAAATCATCAACGTGTGGGAGTGCAGTTGAGAGACAAAATGGTCAATGCAACAAGAGAACTGCAGTTGAGAAACAACACTCAAACACAACATGGTGAAGCAAAGTGGCTTGAGCGTGACAGATTTTTGACTTTTGAAGAATTGAAGAGTGAAGAATGGAGCAAGAAAGAAAGCCAGCGAGAGAAGCGCCAGCAGGGACTTGGGGATCACCAGCAGCATGGAGAAGGAAGGGGGTTTGAGTACGTAGTAGAGGATATTTTTTAGGGAAATGACGGAGCGATAGGGAACATGAAGGCTCGCTCGCATTTACGCAGCAGCGGCAGTCAATCGTGATTTATGAAAACCCACCTGCATTCGTCCTCTCCTTCGACCATATTGAAGAGGCGAAAACACCAGCAGATCCTACCCGAGTCACTCAAGAGCCGAACAACAAGCTAGAACATACCACGCCAACCAGTTTCTCATTGTCGTCTTTACAGGCTTTCTCAGTTGCGTGAGATTCATCGTTCTTCTCAATTATGTTCCCAACCAACCTCTCTATCTCCTTCGTTACCTTTTTGGTAGTGCCCAGAAGTACGATAGAGTCGCCAAGCTCCACCTCCATGAACACTCCGTCATAACCACGAGATGGAATAAATCGTACAAACAAACAAGTACTTGAGATCGACGACAGCCCGTCAGGTCGATTGCTCATTTGACAACCGACTGACGAAGAGATCAGCAAAACAGGCACAGCGCATAACGAGCAATAATGAGATGAACAGTCGAAAAACGAGCCACGCACAAAAAAGAAAAGTGCTGTTGATGGGCCTTTTAAACGGAAAAAAGCTTAGCAACAACAACCCCTTGATCATCTGCTCTTCTTCATCTTTCTTGACACGGCGGTGGCTTCAGTCTCGAGTTCCCCTGTAAGCTGTAGCTGGTGCTGTTACTGCAACGGTGCTGCTGTGACGGCGCGTACGAACACTTATCTCAGACGACGGGCTTCACGCTCCCACTCCAACAGGCACAGGATGTCGCCTTCGCGCACTGGGCCCTTGACGTTACGGATGATCTTGCGCTTGTCGTCCTGGAGGAACTCCACGCGGACCTGGGTCACGTTACCGGTGTTACCGGTGCGGCCAAGGACGTTGACGACCTTGGCAAGCATGTAGTCGCGTTGTTGGTCCTGTAGCAAATAATAATAATGCGAACAATCATTAGCAAATCTAAAGAGGTGCATTTGTCGTTGGATGGGTAAGCACGACAAGCAAGCCACGAGCGGAAAATGCGATGGATTGGATTGGATGAATGATTGGCTGAGCAGGATTTCGGGAGCACAGGAAGTGCGCTTGATGGACAACAGCGACGAGATCGACCTGCTTTCTCATTCCCGGATCACCATATCAGGACACGCGCTTGGTTGAATGGCGAATTGAACTGCATTGCGCTTGCGCACTGAGACCTGTACCACCAACGAAGACCTGTGTGACTGTATCAGCTTGCCAAGGGCGCGTCGCCAGTGAAGTCGAATCTGCGTCTATTCGCTCGTCGTGCTGCAATCGCTCATGCAATCTGCTTACTCTGCAATCAATCATCTCTGGTTGATCGCTGATTCCACTAGCGTCACTACTGTCGTATCCATTCCGCCCGCACAGTGTCTTCGCCGGCTCCAGCAGCTGATCATCGCGTTGTGTGTCCACCACCATGCCTCTCACAACACAGCATCCATCGAACCGCTCGTCCATCCGCTCGCATCCATCCGCTCGAATGCATGCACTCGCACGCGTCCATAGTGACACACACACACACACACAGCGCTAGCTTACCATTTTCGTTAGATGTCGATGAGGTAGTGCAGGAGAAACTACTGGGAAATGAAATCGCGCCGCAAAAAGCGCCTCGCGCGCTTAAAACCAGTCAAAGCGACCCGAGCCAGCCGCCCGGTCCCGCGGCAAAGCAGGACCGCGACGGGCCCGAGGCTGGCGGCCACCAACCAATTCTCAGCCGGATGCAAATTGCCTTGGGCAGCCCCGACATCCCGATCCCTAACCGCACCACGGTTCGCTAGGGGAAGGGGTAAACTGAACCGGATTGGGCGAACCGAGGCACTTTATGATGTCACTGTTTACAAAATAGTGACGTATTTTGAGTGACACCCACCATGATCACGACATGGCTTCACTTCTGAGGCAAAGGAAGCCATATCATCAAATCGAGCAAGATGGATAGCATGCGCAATACGAATATCTCTCTCTCTCTGTATTGGATATCTGACAACGAGGTATCTAGCTACCGCCAACAAGGGCCTTGGTAGCACGGCAAAGCTAGCACGTCGTCGCCAAAAATGAACAAAAGCTTCACTTGCAATAAATTATTTTTTCCAGGACCTGGTAGGCTGAAGAAGTCATCACATCCTTGTCTATCTTCAGTAACAGAGACGAACGAATGCGAAATGCCACCATAGCGCTCTTCTTCTTCTATTCGCGCGCGCCCTACGTGGAGCCGAACTTGAGCTGCCACTGCTGGTACTTCTTGAGCAGCTGCTGCGCCGACGGCTTCGTCTTCTCCAGCGACTGCAGCAGATCGCCCGGCAGCACGTTCCCCATGAGCTCCTGCCAATTTGTATCAGCACGCTGGTTGTTCTTCTGTTGTTGTTGTACTTGCTGATGCACGTCGGTGGCCTCGAGCTTCGCCATGAGCCTGCGTACCGGCGCCATGCACGCCTCTTTCGCGACGAGCTTGATGTCCGCGCCAGAGTACCCGTCGGTCTTGAGCACCGCTTCGTCAAAGACAAAGTCCGCGGGCACGTACGGCTGCAACAGGGACACAAAGAGCGCGTGGCGCGCGTCGTTCGACGGCAGGTCCACAAGCACGCGCTTCTCGAGCCGACGGAGCATCGCGGCGTCGAGCTCCCAGGGCAAGTTGCTCGCCGCGAGCACGAACACGACGTCGCTGGTCTTGGAGAGCCCGTCCATCTGGATGAGCAGCTCGGTCTTCATGCGGCGACTCGCTTCGTGCTCTTGGCCGCCACCGCCACTCGAGTCGCGCTGGCCCATGATCGAGTCGATCTCGTCGAGGAAAATTGTCGACGGCGCGTGGTGCCGCGCGAGCTCAAAGAGCATGCGAATCAACTTCTCCGAGTCCCCGCGGTACTTGCTCACGATCGACGACGCCGAGATGTTGAAGAACGTGGTCTTGCACTCGGTCGCGACCGCCTTGGCGAGCATCGTCTTGCCGTTGCCCGGTGGCCCGAAGAGCAGGATGCCGCACCACGGTGAGAGCAGGCCCTGGAAGAGCTGCGGGTATTTGAGCGGCATCACCACGGCCTCCTTCAGCAGCCGCTTGGTCTCGTGCAGCCCGATGACGTCGTCCCAGCGCACGTTCGGGTTCTTCTGGAAGATCTCGCGCGTGATCGTCTCGGCGAGCGGCCGCAGCTCCGAGTCGTGCATGAAGCTCGGGAGTGGCTTGATCACGCGCTCGTCGATGCTCTCTTCCGGCTCATCAGCTGGTGCTGCTCCAGTTTTCTTGCCAGCGCCACCTTGCTTCCCGTGTTTCCCTGAAGCTGTCTGCGCGGGTTTTTGTCCGACTAGCCCGAGATCGAGCGAGTCGTCTTCCGGTTTTGGTGTTACTGGCGATGGTGCCGACGGTCCTCTTGTTTTGGACTTTGTATCTGAAGATGACGTGGCGCCGGAGCTGTTCGCGATCGCCTTCAGTGCCGCGTTGTTCTCGACGCGCGCCTCTGCGGGCATGTGAGGCGACGAGTACTCGTTGCGCTTAGTGCGCTTCTCCAGCGCCCCCTTCTTACTGCTATTGTTGTTACTATCACTAGAGGATCGCGCTTCGTCAGGCGAAAGCCGCCGCACGAGCTTGGGCTTCTTGCCAAACTTCATCTCCTGGTACTCTTCATATTCCTGAGCCAGAGGTAAGCTCGTGAGTGCACTACCTATATGTGGGTGATCGACGGACAGACACAGGGGCGTACGCGTGTGTACCTGGATGATGCGCAGCAAGTCGAGGTTGTCGACCACTTCGAACTTGGAGATCGCAAAGCCCGCCTCCTGCTGGAGCTTCTCGGCGGTCGCGAGGTACCCGTTCTCGGCGCAGTACTGGAGCATGAGGATGAGCACGTTGCGCTTGCGGTCGATTAGCCGCTTCTCCTCCTATCCGCATTCAGGATTTGTTCATGAGGTCCCAGCTCTATTAGTACCATGCATAACAACGATAACACGTGTAGAGTACACGAGCAAGTGCTCTTTGCTTACCGCGAGTCGGCTCTCGTTCTGCGCCTTGAGCTGCATCAACGAGCTCATGACGGACTGACCAACTGACTGATTGACTGACAGGCTAGCTGACTGGCTTGCGAACGATCGATCGATCGACCGGCGTGCTGCTGCGCGTGCACTCCTCCGCGAGAGCTTGCCAACAAATGTGAGGAAACCAGAGTGAACGGCGTTTCTGGCACTTGTAATAATAGCCACAAGGGCTTTCAACGTGGTGGCGTTGCCGCTTTGTCTCAAGTGCGGGGTCAGCACCACCGCCACGACGACGCTTCCGTACTGCCTCGCTTGGAGTGGTACGGGTACATCTGACCTTCTTCGACGCAGTCGATCATCACGACGCCACATGGACCCCCGTGCGCGAGCTCGTGGCTGTCAAAGTACTGCAGGAAGAGCGCGCCGTGGGTCTGTTGGCAACAACACACCAGCAACACCATTGCCAACGAGTCCAAAAGGAGGCGGGCGGGCGGCCGGGGTTACAAGGACTCACTCCGCGTGGAGCTGGTGGAGTTGATGGAGAAGCGTCACCATCATGCATGAGCTTGTGGGCAAGAGGCTTATGTACCCATTCATTCGAATGAATGGGTACATACATCAGCGGTCATGTATTGTACTGAAATAAGAGAGATTCGGATCTGAAGAATGGTGCAGCACAAAAAAAGAAAAAATAGCAAATGGAGCAGATCCATGAGCACGTCGTGGTCGCAACGTCCCAGTGCGCGCTCGCAGGCGTCGATGGAGCGTCGCTGCCAGTGTCATCGCCAGTGTCCTCTCCAGCACCAGCATCACGTGCGACGGCGCTGCTCTTCACGGTCGTCAACACGGGCTTTGCTGTCGTTACGTTCAGCGCCGACTTTCGCGCGTCGTCCAACATCCAGCTGCGCTTCCCACAGCAAGCGGTGCACACGTTGCGATCAGTTGATCCCTCTCACTCTGCCAGCAGTGGTGGAGAGAACGACGCACCGCCGGACAAGAGTGATCGACTGCTGTTTGACTGTCACGTGGCCCCACTCGAGCGGAAAACGCTCGTGCACGTGCTCAAAGTGCCTGGGAAGCGCGCCTTCGTGCGCGTGCAGTTCACTGTGAAGCATGTCTCCTCGCCAGCAGTGCGCGAGATCGAACAGGCCCAGCAACACGATGAACGAGCGCTGGCTCAAGCAATCAAGCACGCGCAGGCCACGTACTACGCCAACAACAACAGCTTGCCGGTGCATCGTCTGGGCAACGCGCCACAGTGTATCATGCGACGCTGCTGTGATGACATCAACCGGTTCTTCAGAGCGCATGAAAGAGACGGCGGCGACGACGCGCGGTTTGTGGACACGAGCTTCCCGCCCACGCTGAGCTCGTTGATCGGTCACAAGGACGACAATGAAGCCAAGTTGGATGACTCAAGCACAGCCCTCCACTCACTCAGCTCCTGGAAGCACTTGGACGATATTATGGACTCCTCCTGGGCGTTTCTGGTAAAAGACAAACAGAAGCAGCAGCAGCAATTGGTACCACCGTCGCCAACAACAACGAGATCGACGGTGAGCTTGCCAGTATTGACGGATTTCAAGTCCCCCCTCCCAGGACAAGAGAGTTTGCTGTGTGCGCTGGCGTTTCTCTCGCTGGACAAAGCAAAGTGGACCAGACAACTATTCGAGAGCCAGGTGCCACTGGACGCCGACGCGATCCGAGCGCTCGCGGTGATCTGCGTGAAGATCTGCGACCGAGGCATGCAGTGGAAGCAGGTCGTGGTCGATCTCTTCCAGCCAGGGTTCCCCATCGGCTCCTCGGGGCTCATGTCTGTGAGTGTACCAGCCAGTGGCGAAGTCTATGGTATGGTCGTGCAAAAGGCGTATGCGAAGTTGAAAGGCAGCTACGCAGCGATCGGAAATGTTCCGACCATTGGGATCCTTCGAGAACTCACGGGTTTGCCATGGTATCCAGCATTGCATGGTGTATTATGGTGACTTTAGGGTTTGCTGACAAGTGGTTGTTGTTGCTGTTGTTGTCGTGCTATCAAACAGGGTGAATGTATACTGGTTCTCTAGTGAGCAAGGCGATCATTCGAGCGATCTCTATAGAGCTACACAGCAGAAAACCACGCTCCAGAGGTTAATCTGTCGACGCCATCGCCACTGCCGATCGAAGAACAAACAAGGAGGCAGCTTACGACAGTCGTTCGTGGTATCCTTTGGGAAAATCGGAGACCACCACTGCGCGTTCCCTGTGCTGACTGGCGACGATCAAGAGGGTATCACGCTTCAGGACATCGACAGCAACGTCAGAAAAGCACTGGGCAGCTCCTTGAAATCTGTTGAGAGTGGAGCCAATGCTGGGATTCCTGAGGGTGAGACACTGGCGATTGTATGCACGTGGGAGGATTTTTTCCAGCTCGAGCCTCACGTTTGGATGGTTTTCGCAAACCACTGTAAGACGAGGCGCAAGCGGATCAAGTTCATCAGTGCGAATGATGATGATGTTGATGGTAATAGGAGATTAGCAACCCGCCTGCAGTTCGCGTTCAGCGTCGCGGAGATGACGAGTTTGGTGATTTCAACACAACTTCAAGGGAAGAACAGTGAGCCGTGTTACCAGCTCACATTGGATGTCGTTGGATATGATTTCTCGCTCACAAGGATATCAACTGAGGCGGCATACCACCTTGATAGCGACTCAGAGTTCCAGGTGCGCCATCTTGTTTGATCTTTGTGTATTGACTTGGGACGTATCATAGCCTTCACACTCAGATTAACACCTCGTCTGTCATTTGAATAGTTGGTTCTGGCGCTTGGAGCAGGAGAGTACATCCTGTCAGTCGACATCGAGACCAAAGCGGTACCATCGACCTCCAAACTCCCTCAAAGCCAAGATCAGCAATCAGATCTGCTGCTCACGAGCCAAGACGCAGAGCGGAACCTCCAGCTTTTATTCGACTGCATCGATCAAGACATGGACGGAGTGATCTCGCTTGAAGAGCTCCAGGCTTTCCTCGAAATGCACGAAGGTACACACGAGCCACTACGCGATGTTATACAGGGACCCAGTCTCGAGGCTCAGTTTATGGATCGCTTTGGCAGCAGCAACCTGTCGTCGTCATCCGCTTTCGGGTCGACCAGCAAAGAGCTGCTCGTCGACGATCTGAGAGACGTGTATCACCATTTAGCTACAACTGTTGACGATGAAGACACGCTGAGCGAGCCGACTCGGGATGCACAAACGCAGCGATACCACGAGCTCATTTGGAAAGATCTCAGCCTCCTGCTGCTCTCGAATCAAACGTACAACACCAACCAGGACCAGGGTGACGCTACTCAACTTAGCAGCATCCGAGGTGACGAAATCGAGGAGCTCCGGTGCTGCGTCCACTCAGACGCGCCGCTCGTGAACTTTGTGCAGCTCCTCACGCCATTTTGCTAGACGTTAGACGGACTAAAGTGCAGCTAACGTTAACAGTTTTTACACATTGTTGAGTTTTTATTATATAGATTTTTTCTTCTTCTTCTTCTCTTGTCGACTGGGGGAACCAAATTATATCAACTTCATCGTTTTCTCTTCAGCGTCATTCCTCCTTTTTCTTCGTACTGATACGAAAGAACAGAGAGACTTCGTCACATTCTCTCTTTTCTCTGTCTCAGTCTCTCAGGCTTCCAGGTCTTCACTCGCTCGCCGCTCTTCTTCTAAAATGATGCTATGAATCTGTGGGGAGCTCCTCACTCCATCTGCTTTCTTGCGCTCGAGCACCGACCTATCAGTCCGCCAGTCCGTTGGTTCATTCGTTCATTCGTTCATCGATTTCCTTCTCCTTCCGCTTCATTCACCACAAAGAAGGAAAGAGCACCCACAAAATCCACCCATACTGCCTGCCGGCCGGTCGGCGTCTCCATCACCAGCAGCAGCAGCATCTTTATGTGAGCTTGACGCGCTTCTGGAACTCCTGTGTCAATTCGTCCAGCGAGATGTCTGGGTTCGCCTGGAAGTAGTCGAGGAATCCCTGCGCAGACGCCGCTTTCTCGGCGTCGGGCGCCACAGCCGCCGCCTGCGCCGCGTCTGTTGCCTGGTACACGATGTTCTCGGCCTCATACTGGAGCTCTTTCTTCTCGTAGTACTCCGGGTCGGCTGCGCGCCGCATCAAGTTCAGGAACTGGTCGTACTCGCAGCACGCCATGAGGATCTGCACGAAGAACGACAGCCGCGTGTGGCGCTGGCGCTCCTCCGACAGGTGCATCTCTTCCTCGCAGCGCGCATTGTACTGCTCCATCGTGAACCCTCGTTCCGATAGAAACACTGTGTAAAACACACGCACATAATAACAACAGATATGTGTAAGATGATCGATCTATATAACGTAGCTCCTCGTATCGGTACACACAGGCGCACAGCACACACAATGAACACACACACAACACACAGGCATGCTCACCTTCGATATGCCCGTTCGCCGTGTCGATAAAGTGGATGTGGAGCTCTTTCCAGGACGCCTCAACCTGCGCGAGCTGCTCGGCGGTCGGGCCGCCGCGCGTCATCAGCACCTTGAACTTGTCGCCGTGCTCCTCGCAGAACGCGTCCACCGAGTCCCGGAACGACTCGCTGCCGATGAACGCCGCGACCCACTCGAGCACGTCGTCGTCCTTCTCCATGTCCTTGATCAGCGGTGTCTCGTAGCGGCTCAGCAGCTCAATCGCGTCAAAGTGCGCCATCCTGTCTGGCTACTTGTGAGCTTGGATCTGTGTCTGTTGTTGAAGGGCGGGCGTGTGAATAGCGAAAGCGAGCGCACCGGAAGGAGTGAGTGCAGGAAGAGGCGCAAATGGGCAGTGGCGCTTCGCTTGAAGGGGGAAGGAAGGAAGGAGAGAGAGAGCGGCGGTGGCCGATTTGCTTGTCCTGCGACTTTGCTCTGCGGTCGTTGCGTCGACGAGCTCAGCTCACTCTCAAATGCTTGTTTGCTGACGATATTTGACAATTAGGAAAGAGAAGACCTTCATTTCTCTGTATTTCCCCCATACAAAGCTCTAGTAAGTTTGTATTGTAAGCATTTTTTCCCAACATTTGTCAAAGCTTAAATTTATATCTAAAATTTATAAAAACTCATTCATAAAATAAATCCTACAAAGATAAATTCTACGAATTGATAAACGGGGTTTATCCCAAAACCTTCAAGAATGCATTTTATGGGTATGACCCAAATGTGATTTACCCGGTTACGGAAGGGGTGTCGCGCCCTCCGCCCCCACACTGATTTGTACCTGTTTTTGCGGAAAGCCGAGCGAATTTCTCTAACTTTGGAGACATTACACTCCAGATGGGGTTAGGTTAATAATCGTATCCTCCCCAAGTTGCTATTGTATACAGCAGGAACAGGAACATATCGAGCTGTGTTTTTAGGTCACTTCCCCAACCCTCGAATAAAATTTTGACCAATTTATACAAGTTTTATGCTGATTTTTGACCAATTTCCATAGGGATATTAAGTCCTTCATAAATTATAAATTATTTTCAAATAAAATTATTGAAATAAAAAGCAAATCTATCAAATTCTCTTTTGATAAACAGGTCGATCTTCAGTCAGTTCACCACACATTTGTTCGTTTGCTCCCTGAGAAGCTCCCTACAACTCAACTACAGTTCAACATCAACACCCGCTGAAATATTTTAGCTGCGCGCAATAAAGAGACACATACCGTACTTATACGGCCCGATTTTCCCCTGGGTGTTCTCAAGTCATCAGCATAGAATAGCTCTATGGTGATGATGGCTGAGAACTCGAATTAGGAAGCTCCGACGCGTCATTGGAGAGTCCGCGGTAGACACTGAGCAACAAACGAGGATATCTCTTTCGAATCAATGCCTCGTATCGAAGCTCCGAGTGCTTTCCGTGGTGTGCACTTCGATGGCGTTCTCGTACTCAAACTATGGCTTGGTTTTTTTAGAGTGTACTAGTGGCAGGCCACTGACGTTAATAGTGAAGAGTCACGCGGTCTGCGACCATTGGGGCATGCATCCACATGCATGTCTGTCTGGGTTCCAGTATCAATTTCATAGACCAAGCCAAGCAACGCCATGCCGGAGCCCGCGAAGAGCAGCCAGGACGCGCTGTCGACGGAGATCACGGAGCAGGAGTACCGCAAGATCTCGTCGCGGCCGCACCTCAAGTACAACGACATGACCGCCGAGGTGTGCACCGAGACGATCGAGATCATTACCATGGCGTGCGACAAGCACGTGCCCATGAAGAACTACGAGGCCGCGGCGCAGCTCATCAAGCAGAGCATGGACAAGAAGTTCGGCGCGTCCTGGCACTGCTTCATCGGCGAGGGCTACGGGTTCGACATCAGCTACCAGCAGCGCCACATGCTCTACCTCTATGTTGGCGAGATCGGCGTGCTCGTCTACAAGTGCTGATGGCTTATTATAGTAGGAAACAATAATACAGCCAATGCACTGCATGTGTATGTTGCGTTGTTCATTGATGGTTTTCTACTGGTACTACTTTGCTAATTGGTATCGCTGCTCGCTGTTTATATAATATCATGCTGCTGGTGCTCATGGATACGGCTGTGGTTACATCGCCCGCTCGTGTGTCTTTGCACACATGCTAAACTGCTAGAGCGTATCGGATTCGCCATCGTCACCCTGTGCCTTATGCGTAAATGACGCAGGCTTTGGGTCGCTGTCGGTGGACGCGGCTTTTCTCGGACTCGCTAGCTTCTTCTTCTTGTCCTTCGGCGGCTTCTGGGCCCGCTCGTCAGCGGCGTCGCTCGTCGCGAAGCTCATGAGCTTCTTCTCGCGCGGCGTCAGCGATCTCCGCACGGGCACTGTCGCGTACCCAGGAAGCGCGTTTAGCGCATCGCGTGCTGCTGCTTCTGCGGCCGCCGCCCTGCGCTTCTTGAGCCAAAGCGCGACACCGCTCAGCAGCAAAGTGACGCCGTAGCAGCCCGCCGCGAGGTAGCAGTTGCGCTCCGCGTCCTGCGGATCCACGTGCAGCCCGTGGACGAGCTGCGGCTGGAAGTGCAGCACCGCGCCGAAGACCGGCAGCAGCACCACGCCCGCGAGCGACACGGCCAGCAGCACAAGCAAGCCGCCACCGCCGCCGCCACTCATTCCTTCGTTCTTCCGATCGATTGATCGTTGCTCCTCGAGCTTTCAATGGAGATCATGCCTGCTTGACTTTCTCAGTCGCCGCGTTCGTACACGGCGATTCACAAAAGTCAACGCAAAAGTCAACTTTCTCAATTTGGTTTCAATTGAGACCTCAAAAGTCAACGCAAAAGTTGACTTAAAGCTTCCTTCTTCAACCTGAGTTTTTGCAGTGGTTCTTGGGCAAGAACCACTGCAGGACTGACAGGAGCGAATTGTGATCTTCAAGCGTCCTTCGCTCTTGAAGGTCTCCATGATCACTGAGACCACGGCGTCCCTCTCGACTGTGCAGTACGTTGTTAACTACAACGCGCTCGTGCACGCAGTCGTGGCTGCGAAGAACCGAATCTGCGGCGAGACAGCCACACACGAGACGCAAACTGCGGTGCAGATGATTGTCGACTACGCACAGATGCGGATGGTTGGTAGTCGCGTGCGTGAACTGGTTGCAGCAAGAGTGGCAGTTAAGGTATCAAAGAGGGCTAGCTTTATGATGCACGCTAAGTATACGGTATTCGATAGCCTAAGAGTCGCTCACGGGTCGTTCAACTGGTCGCGACACGCCTTGGTGTCAAAGGAGCATCTAGTGATTGAAGAGGGCGCCATCGAGTTACAAGCAGCTCCAGCGTGATTTTGAGGAAATGTGGACACCAAGCGACTACGAGTTCGTCACGACGGAGACGCTGACAAGATTGAGCCAGTCTGCCACGTGCTGCGTCTGCACAGAGAATATTCAAGTCCAGAAACGTCAAGCGAAGGCTGCTTCGAAGACGCAAGGGAAACCGAAAGGTCAGCAATCGAAAGCGAAGACTTTGGATGTGATGCAGAACGAGTCGCCGGTGTTGCAGAGGGTCAGAGTGCGTCTGCACCAGGTTTTGCGACAGCGACCGCTCTCCCGTTTTTTATTCCTTTTTGGTTGTCGAACCAGCAAGTCACAAGCAGCCTGCTTCCGAAGCACTCACAGCAATGACTTGAGTAGTCATTGCTGTGAGTGAGATTGGAGTCGCTGGAGTCATTGCTTACGCATTTACATTAGTTGACTAATATCGACTACTAAATAATTGACCAAAATCAAAAACAAACACCCATGTGTTTGTCCATGTTTGTTTTTCATGTGAACATGGGTTCACTCCATTTCTTTCGATGCAAATGCAACAACACCTTCATTGTGCATGCGTTTAAATTAAAGGAAATGAACAGCTACATTGGAAGCACCAGCAGCTCATCAACCAACGCTAAAGGCGATAGATAGATACCCTGACTTCGTCACTGCCGATGCCTCTCTCTCTCTTTTTCTCTGTTGTTGTCCTTACGCCATGGCGCGTGCGGGGGCCTTGTGGTCGCGGAAACTCTTGAGCTCCGAGAGGCGCACGAAGCGGTGGTAGATGAGCGGGTTGAGCTGGCTCAGGCGCGACGGGTGCTCGGCGAAGCACACGAAGAGCGTCTTGATCACGGCCGCGACCACGTTCGTGGCCAGCGAGAGAGTCGTGTAGCAGAGCGCGAAGCTTGCGAGCCCGAAGAACACAGCGTGGCCCGACTGCGACAGCGCCGAGATGCACATTGCGCACATGACGCTCGCCCAGCCGTTCGCGCCGAGCAGCAGCAGGCGGCTCGTCGGGTCGTCGTCCACGATCGCCTCCACGCCGCGCGACTCGATCAGCAGCCACGCGTCGTGCGCCGCCACGTAGAACGGCTTGCCGTAGCCCGCGATGTGCACGAACGAGTACTTGTGGTACGTCCGAATAAAGTGCTCGACGTGCTCGGAGCGCAGCGCGGCGGACACGGAGAAGAACGAGAAGCGCCGCGAGAGCACCGACTCGTCTCGGCGAGCCCAGCGCACGACGTTCCAGATCACGTGCGCCAGCGGACAGAGCAGCGAGCCGATGCAGACCGAGCCGAACGAGCTCGAGAGCGCCGCCTTGAGAAAGTGGCCCACCACGCGGCGTTCCATGGCGGTGGAGCCGGGGAAGAGCGAGCTGCCTCCGTCACTGCTACTGGAACTTCCTAGGGGGTCACCGCCCTGGTCCTGGTGGTCGGACGGCGAGTCGTGGTCCGAGATGTCCCTCTCTTGGTCAGGCGACGGCGACATCTCGGACGAGTCGTCTCGGTAGTACCAAATCATGGTTGTGCCCGAGACCACGACCGTCAGGATGTTCTTGAGGATGTTGGACGTCCAGTAGAAGTGTAGGTACAGGTAGAGCATGCTGAAGCTCCAGGGCGAGACCGAGTCCTCACCCATGCTACCTACAAAGGCGATCGTCGTGCACAGCCAGCTCGCCCAGATCGTGTACACGACCAAGATCCCCGCGGTCACCAGGCCGAGCGACGGGTGGCGCGCCAGGAAATCCACAACGAGCTCAAAGAGCACGGCCACAAAGTCCAGCCCACTCTTGGTCTTGATCATCCACAGCAGGTCCATTACGAGCGCGAACGTCACGAGCACGCCCAGGAAGAGCGCGTCGCCGTTGTCCATCGAAAGCAGCGTGATCGCGAGCACGAGGAATCCCACGCTGGAAAACGCACACGAGCCCTGCAGGAAGCGCATCTTGGAGTAGAAGAGGAACAGCAGCAGCCAGCCGACGCCAAAGAGGATGTTGATCACGCACAGCGATCGCAACGCCACGCCAATGCCACTCACGTTCAGTGTCACCGTCGCGCCTGCTGCTTTAGTTTCAGTCTCGGTTTCTGCAGCGCCATTGATCACAGCAGTCACCGCAGCGACCACAGCTTCGCGTAGCATCCGTCCTGCGCCGCCTTTCTTCTCATCATCGTCGTCAGGATCCTGGCCTGCGCCAGCGGCAGAGTCACTCCTGCGGATCGCGTTCGTGGCGATGAGCGTGAAGAGCGCGTGCGCGATGTACACGCCGATGAACGGCACATCGCGGTACGTGATCGGGCCGTTGTTGAGCGACGGCAGCGGCCGCGAGCCGCTCGCGCTGTCGGTCATGGAGAGCGGGATGAGGCTGTCCGAGTCGCCGTCCACCATGGGCGATAGCGCCAGGTCCTCCATCTCGGGGTCGCTGGGCGAGGGGTCGGCCGCTCGTAGCTGCTGACCCTGGTCCGGGCGGCCGTCGTCCGCGTTGATGCTCGCCGTGTCGATGCTCAGCGCCATCTTGCTCGGAGCTCTTGGCTTCTCTCTTGTTCCGCTTTTTTCCTTTTGGACGCGTCAGACCGAAAAATGTCCCCCACATCTATTTTTTGATTACCGATACCACTGCTACCAGGAGTCGGTATTTATGTGCCAGTTCTTACCGGTAATAAAAGATGATACTGAAATTTGAAGAATATGTCATGTGTGGTTTTTACGGTCCTACACTACCGTAGGACCGTAAAAACCACACAAAATCCCAACAATGATTTACGACAAAAGCGCCTCCGAGCTGCCTGTCGTACCTCGGTGGTCACGTCGTTGCACTTGAGGTGCGGCCTCGGCGGGATCTTGCTGCTCAGCGACAGCGTCCTGGCTGTTCTTCGCGGGCTCCGGCATGGACTTTATTTTACCTTGGTGGTGGTGGTGGCTTGCCGTGAGTGAATGCGAGAGGCAATAGATATATTTAAAGGAACGCTAAGTGCACGCCGTTCAACGTTGTATCTCGCAATGGTTCGGCGTGCGTGGCCAAGAAAGCCACAACTTTATGGGTCGTGACGCCACACTTTGCATTATTGTGTAAATAATAATCATATATAATGTACACTTCTACCTCATAAGTACATTGTTGTGTACTTACAAACAACAGTGAAGTTAAATGCTGTAACTGAGGCATGCACAATAATATAGCTCTTACAGACGGAAGTTGGACGCTGTTATATATTTCTTTTCGTTTTCCTGTTGGCTTGATCCACACATGATGCATACAGCGAGACTCGGCCAAGCGCCACGATGCCTTTGAGGGTTTCCTCGTTCAGCTTGCCAATGCAGTACTACTCGGCTGTTCCATTGACGGATTGACCTTCGATGTCGCTGCCACCACCCTTCTTCTCTTCCTCAAGCGAACATCCTCCGCCGTACTGGGCCATGATATCCGTGCTTTCGGTACCAAACTTGTTGAGTCAGAACTGGATCTCGTGCTTGCGGTCCCTGCCAGCGGCGCCGCTGAAGATCGGACGCATGTACACGGTCTTGGTGCGCAGTGTGCGCTCGTTCACGATTACCGTGCGCACGCAGGTGCCCTGCTGCCAGTGCGACGCGGACACTTTGAGTGTGGAGATCCCGTCATTTTTGTTCGCGATCGAAGTTTGAGGCTGCCACCCATCAAAGCACATAGAAGACGAATATACAGTGAGGCCACATCTGACGTGACCTTCACGCATGAACACTGAGGGGTCACGGCGAACGGATTCGACTGAAAAGTATATAAATGCAGGCGTCCACTTCAACGTAAGTAAGGGGACCCTGTGGAGCCATTTCTGACAGTACAGTACGTATTGTACCACCATTCATTCTCTTCTTCCAGGAAAACTCACGCTCAGAGTTCCTCCTAGAATGGACACTGCTCTCCGATATACTTTGTTTAACACCTCCGTCTACTGTAGATAGCGCATGGATCTGCAAAGCACCAAGTGGAGCTATGGGCTTTCCCACACAAGGCAGCTGATGTCCGTTTAGAACAGTCTCATGAGGCAAGCTTGTGTCCAGTGAAGGGTGCTCCCCGATGTGTATTGGACACGGCCAGGACTCACTCTGTCGTAACCAAGTGGACGAGACGGCTTCACAGCGGCTGGCCTATCGACCGAGTGCATCAATTGTGGCAGTTTATCTGCCATAGCCTCTTTCAGTTGTTCGCACAACAACCTGCAGTGACTGCACAACTCAAACTCATCCTTCTACAGTCACCCCTCTCTATAAGAGCCTCTATGTATGAGATAACCTGCATGTAAGACACACGCCAGCCAGGAACAAATCAATTAATATAGGAGTTTGTATGGAGCTCTGTCTATAAGAGAGTAAGGTATAAGACAGATTTTCAGATATTTTCACTCGAAATACCTCCATGTAAGACACAAATGCAGAGCTGTGGACTCTCCAAGAGGTGGCATTTTCATGACCAGTGAATGTTTCCACTCATCAATGGATTGATGGATGTAAAACACAACTATTGAAAGCGGCCTTTGTTTAGATTTCACTTGTACCGTAAGTATACAATCATGTTCGTTCAATTGAAGCCTACGTTCGCTTCTCACAATCCACATGCTCAAAGCTGCCTTATCAGAGATGATAGTTTTTTGGAACCATGTCATGCCATTCCTGCAATCTTCCGTGTTTCCATGTCTATCATGACTCTTACTCTTGTTTTGGATGTCAGTTACCGTTGTCATTTTAAACACTTGTCTTTTGGTTGCCCGCTGACAGTCCAACTAAAGCTTCCGGTCATAGCGGTGTGTATTGTCTACAGAATAGAGACGAATGTTGGGTTGTGTGCTCCAGAAGTTTTGCCGAGGTGCACCATGTCACTGTGAAAGTTTCTCCGCCGTTTTCAGCTCAATTATCGCCTGACCACCGCATGCTCAACCCAACCGCCTTTGTGTGTTCCATAATGATACGCCTCGTCAAATTCATCACGAATAACAAGCAGTATTGAGACTGATCATTGCATATTGGAGATAATTCGGGTAGAATTGCAGTGAATTTAGCTGTATCATCTTCCTCGCTTGAGTTTCCTCACCATTGCTCCAAGTTGAAATTATAAGTTTCATTGTAATATTTAGTTTATATCATAAATATTCTAAATGTATGATAAAATTTAGGTTCTGAGTTACAGTGCCGGAAATAGGAATAGGGTCACCCATAAAATTTGAATTTTGAAGCGGCAAAAGCTGTTCAGAACACTAAAGTTTCAAAGCGAATAGAAAACGCATTTATAAACGATTTGACGTTTATTGTGCTCAATTAC